>CAJVQA010011622.1:0-10598 GCA_910591915.1 Cetraspora pellucida
CCTGTGATTTTATTGGATCCGGATAGGGTCGGAAGTGATCTTCAGCCCGGGATTTTCTGGACATAAGGGTACCCCATTTGTATGACATACGGCACTTATACGGCATACGGCATTTATACGACATATGGCACTTCTACTTATACGGAAAATGTGCTGTATTGCTGTGGTAGTTTCGTCAAGGTAGCTACCTTTCAAGATTCTAAATGTTTGCATCACTAGTTGCGACCTTATGTGCGATAGGGAGCACGTAAGGATCACGTAAGGATCACTATAATAAACTTGTTACGAGACCCAAGTCACCATAGTACAGGATCCGTTGGATACAAATTTAATAGTAAAATCCGTCGGATGTCCGTTAAATTTAATATGAAAACGGATGACTGGATCCAAGCTCTAGTTATCAGTGTTGACAAGGCTACTGTGTCCAATTGTTTCAAAGTTAGTTGGCATACGTTTAAAACCAATTGGACATCAAATTTTCAACTTAGATAGTCACTCCTCTGGCTCCTATTTCCTCTAGTTCATATTATCGTTAGATGTCCAATTTTCGAACTAGTAATTTTTAAGTTATTTCTTTTGTTGTAAGAATATTGTTGGCCTTTTAACAAGATCAAGCGTTTACCAGTTTCAAATGTAATTATATTCATTCCAAAGTTCATTGTCCACCGTCGCATTTAGTGCTTTGAACGGTCGACTTATTGTTACAAATCGTCAAAAATTTTTCAATCGATTAGTTGGCCATTATTTTTTCAGTTTATTGCAACTAATCGATTAGTTGCAACCGGTCGACTAATCAATTAATTGATTAGTTATAACTAATTCATTAAGTAAATAAATGATTTTTCAATCTATTTTTTGCAACTAATCGATTAGCGATTAATCGATTAGTTGGTGTATAAAAAGTTCAGTCGATTAGTTGTCAATTAACAACTAATCGATTAATTTCGATTTCAATTTGTATCACCACCGGTCGACCTGAATAACCCGAAACTGGCATTTTATAGGTCATGACCCACTCCTAGATAATGTATATCAGGTTGGGCTCGGATCGGATAATCGCCCAGAGATAATCGCTTAAAAAATTAAGCAACTTCGATTAATGCAAAGATTTTGCCGATTATAAAAAAAAGGTGAGACTGTATAGATTTTTTTTTTTTGATAATATTTAGCTTTTTTCAATTAAATAAACCAAATATTTCATATGCTTTACAACGCCTATACGATGTTACAGGTTTTCTCTTTCGACATTATAGAAACAATATTTTTTTTTAATCGCTAATTTGGTTTGTTTTTGGGGGGTTTTTTTTTTGACGCTTTTTGTCTAGTGAATAAGTTTTTAACTTAAAATGCCGCAGAATAATCCGTGTTTCTATTTCTCAAGCTATGTGAGTTTTTTACTTTACTAAATTACTGCAAATGCGATTTCTCATCTCTTTAAAAATTACTGTAAATGCGATGTCTCATCTCTTTAAAAATTACTGTAAATGTGGTGTCTCATCTCTTTAAAAATAATTTGCTCCCTTTAACTGGTTAAGTTCTGGTCAGGTACATGTATTGTTGTTGACTTTTCTTGAAACTAATGAACGCATCTATCTTTAATATTAATGTTCACTAATTATTACGTTTTCCGAAGTGACTAGGTTTAATAGCTCTCGATACTTATTACCGGTGGAAGTATTCGTTAGAGTGGGGTAGATTCAATATATCCAATAATTTGTTTAGGTTCTAATTTACATTGTAACTTTAGCTTGCAAAATAGTGAAGTAACGGTTGATAATATTAAAATGTTATTACGGAGCACATCATTTTTCAATTAATGTTATTCGTAGATTTGAAATGTACATCGTTTTGCAATCGAAATTGATGTTTTTAATTTGATTGGAATTTATAATTTTCAGAAAATATGAGTTGACTAGTACTAAACATTATGTAAATTGGCTGGATCTTTTTGGATTAGCATCGCTGGAGTTGCTTTTGTGACACCCAAAAATTCACGGCAAATATCCTCAGAATGTCGTTGTGATAATTGAATTACTACTTCCTTTTCGTCATTGTGTCCTTTTCATTTATTGCAAATTTAGTCAGGTAATTATTGTAGAGACATGGATACTAAAAACATATATAAAAATTACTTACCAAATTCAACAGACAGAATCGGTTTAACACCATACTCTTTAGATATTAAAACTTCAATATTAAGATCAGGATTATTAAAAGCTATTCTCGGTAAATTTTCTCTCAAAAAATATCTATAATTTAAATATATTCCACTAATAAATAACGAAAAGAGTGTCGAATAAAGTATAGAATTATCTACCTTGCACCAGCATTATCTTGCTTTCTAGAGAAAACTAAAGAGACTTTTTTAACATCAGAATCCAATTTAGCAGCACCTAGACCTGTGCGAAGGTCAATTATAAGTTTTGCAGTTTTAGACAAAGTCGCTAGTTTTTTGGTCACGGATGCCATTTTTAAATGTGACAATTTTAATGTTAACCAACTAATCGATGGTAAGATTATCTACATTGTAAAATTAAAATTTATTTGGCCAATCAAATTATTTAATTGTAGTACAATAAACATGTGATAATTTGTTAGATAATAGTTCTCGAACATTCTCTTTGTTGGTTAAACAATTGACGTTAAGCTTTAATGACATAGTAAAATATTTCAATTATACTTAAAATTTTCTAGATGGATAACGTTTTAAAATGTCATTATTGCGTTTACAAAGAAAAGTTAAGTACACAAATTTGCGTCATAATTTAAAAATCACGAAGCCAAACAATGATTGTCTCGGTATGTTAGTCAATTTATTATAATTTTCAGTTTAAAAGATGACATATTCATATTACAAATAATTTTCAACTAACGTCATTACATTAAATAGTCATTCAACACACACTCCGACAAAGTTTGTGTACCATGGTTATACTATTCGTAATTCATTTATCATTAATCTCATCAGCTACTATTATTAATACGTCACTTTTGAAAAAAAAATTCAAATAAATATCATCCCACAATAGATATCAATAGGATTGTTGTTTGGGTTAAGTGACTTGCTTTGTTACGGTATTTTATCTATTTCTCTTAACCCTCGTATTTAACAACATCAATTCTTTCGTGTTTATTACCTAATATATACTTTAGAATAAGTCGTGTTACATTTATACCCAAAAAAGATATATTGATTATTATTTAGCAAAATTAAATTAAATTGAAAGAAAAAAAAGAACGATGCGTCACTTCAAACCAGTACTCAAAACACCACCTTCTGTCGCGTCTTCATCAGTCGTTTCTCCTTCCGATACCACTACTTCAAACAAAGCGACCACAAATGCCGAAGTTGAAACTTTGCCGGGTTCAACACCGCAAAATACTAATAATGACACGCAGACTAAGGTTTCGGGCAAACAAAAAAGTGTAAATAATGCTGCAACGCAGAAAAATAAAAAAACTCAAAAAATATCCGATGCTGACCAAGTAAAAAAGGCATATTCACGTAAAAAAAAGATCAACGCTGCCGACGCAGCCACACCTTCCGATGTGTCACCAGAAACCACTAAAACTACTACTACCACCCGTAAAAGAAAATCGAAGAAAGAACAAAAAACGCAAGCAAAAACAACAGAAACTTCAAGTATCAATGCTGACGTAAGTGAAACAACGTCACAAGTCGTTACAAATAATGGTGATATACAGCAACCACCATCGGATTCAGTTTCGTCAACGACATTAGAAAGTTCTGTGGCTGATAATCAGGCCCAATCAGTCGTTCCAGTTAAAGCTCCAAGAAAACGAAAGAGCAAAGTCGTTACTGCAACAGCTAATGATACGAAAAAAGAAATGAATAATGATGGCGAGTCTGTGGAACAGAGCAAACCCAAGAGAGTAAAAAAGGCCAAGGACCCAAATGCTCCTAAAAAGCCACCAAATGCTTACATGCAATTCTCAAAGATTAAGAGGTAGGTATTAAAAAAGGCACATTATTTTTATTAGCGTTGCATGAAATAATGAACATAATAAAATTATCGCGCGATATTTGAATAATATAGGCCAGAAATTAAGAAAGAAAACCCGGACGCGAACCCGAAAGAAATACTTACTTTGATCGGAGAAGCGTGGAGGAAAATGTCCGAAGAAGAGAGAAAAGTAACTATATCATCACTTATTTATCTATACTATTCTTCTATATATATCGTGTAATACTTTTTATAATAAATGATTATTAACTTTGCTTTCAACAGCCATACCAAGATATGGTTAAAGTAGCTATGATCGAATACGAAGAGCAAATGAAATCTTATAAAGGAGTATATATTAAATTCAATATTTGAATTTGATCTTGACGTATTAATATTATTAACATTTATCTAATGTGTGTACAAGTTATGCTCAAATTCCCCTGTAGATGGGCAAGTAACTATGCAAACGCCAGATGCATATACTCCAAACCAACCCTTGGATAACCAAGAAATCAATCAACAAAATATATTAGATACATCGGTGGTTCCAAATGACACGAATCAAAGCCTGTCAGGAATAATGGTTTGTGATAGTTCACGGCCTGATCTTTCTCAATTAACTGTGCATCAACCATTATCATCCGGTGTATCGTTCGAAAACTACGAGTCATACGGCCATCGAGACGATATGGAAGCTTTATTAGACATGCCAGATGTTGGAAATTCTTATGAATTTCAAACAAACGATCCAAGCTTATATAACAATTCTGAACAACTATTAACAGACATTCAAAATAATGGAAGTAACTTCGATTTTCAATCGACGAATTCTAATTCTAATAATGTTCAATTATATGATAATTCGGCTTACCAATTTCCGGCAACAATGTTACCATTAGCCATGAACATTCAAGAAAATCAAGATGCTCGTGGCTCATATTTTTACGGTGAACAACAACCTCAAGTTGTTAAGCAAGATTTATTACTTTATGAAACTCCTGTTGTTCAAGAGAATAATGAAACTTCCGAATCTGGAAGCAGTCAAGAAGTCCATAGCTCTCCAGTTATAGTTAAAAAGAGAGAAAATAATTCTGGTAATTTACTCTTATGTCAACCATTCGAACCATCCAATGGAAACAATAATATTAGTAACATTGACATGGAAGGGAATGGTCATTGGTTTCAAGATGAAACTCAGTACCAAGATCCTGCAAATTATGCGCAACAATTTAACGAATACCAACAGGTCCCGCATGAGGTACCACAACAGAAATTACTTCAAGATAATTCGCGACAAATATCACGACAAGAATATTATCAGAAACAAATGTCGCAACATCATCAACAACAAATGGCATCATGGTGATAATGATGTTATTTACTTGTTAAATTTTTATCGACCACGTCAACTAAGTTGATAAAAAAAATTAATTACCGTAATCTAGTCAATAATTACATTATTTAAAATCAATTATAAATGAACTTAAAACCTAATCTTGCATTTAATACATTTTATATTCACTTTCGTTAAAATTGATATTTGAATGTTGCCAAGTTTAAAGCCTGTATGTAGTTTCACCGTAGCGGACTTGAAATAATTGTAATATTATGCAATTTAAGCAGTATTGGTTTGATAGCATTTTATAGCACCTATGTAGTACGTACAATTAAAATACTGTTACAATGCTAAATCCTTTTGTTTTTAGTTATGATTAAATGTATAATTTTATAAAAAAAAATTTCATAAATTTAATTGAATATTAACAGCATAGTTGTTCTTGATATGATAATAAAAAAAACTATTTACATACTGTTCCTGGTAGTAAAGACGCGTAATCCTATTATTACTACCCAATTCGACTGTAAGATCTGGAATTTCTTAGGATTTTTGGGTTAACTATTGATGTAACCCAAACTATTTCGGCACTTTCGGATTTTGTCAATATTCAAAAATTATGAATGTTTCATCAGAGTTAATGTCACTCAAATAGCGGAAAATATTATTGCTATTTGGGACTTTGTTACAGCAAATCCCAAACTAGTTTAGGCAAATTCCACAATATATACATATCTACAATAAATTATCGAAACAATCATTTTTTATTAATAAAAGTATACTAAAAACGGAAGTTTATGCTCTATATAATTTTTTTTTGATTTTTAAAAAGTTTTTACAAGAATTATTCTAATCAAGAAGTTCCTAAAAATTTTTAATCTGTAAATATACATTTACATATAAAACATTTTTAGAACCAACTTTCAATTGGAATGTTTCCTTGTAAAAATTTTTGAAAATACAAAAAATTCATTTTAGAAAGCATTACTAATTAGCTTTAAATAGGCATTAAATAAAAAAGATTTATTACGGCGTGTTTGTCAAATTTAACTAATACAATGATTCTCGTTATAGTGAAGTGATACAGGAGGAACCGTCGATGTTACACGACTGATCCTTCACCCGGTGTGCAACATATAAAAAAATCATTTTACATGTACTAGCGGAATGATCTGGTATTGTAAAATGATTTTTTTTATATGCTGCACACCGGGTGAAGGATCGATTGTGTAACATCGACGTTTGAAGTGATAGAGCTGTAAACCTATCTTCACTATATCAAGAGCTATTAGTAAATTTTGGGTATAGAGAGGTTTTTGTATAAACTGTTCTTTACTATACTTATATTGAGAGTTCACTACGTATAACGAACATCACTTGTATCTAGATCCCAAATTTATGTTTTCTAACGTTAACTTTGAAAACAAAATTTTTAATTCTCCCAATTTATAATAAACGATGTCTAACCTATTTTTCACTATTACATCTGTTATGATGCAGGAAACTTAAAGGCGGAAATTATGAAAATTTGTTCAATTTTCATATTGTCATTTGATGTTTTTGTGAATCTTTGCATTTTGATTGGCTGAAAATTAATATTAAAATATATTTTAAAATTAATTTTAAAATTAATATTGAAATTAACCAATAGCAGTAAGCTAATGCATATGATTTGTCTTTTTTGTTTCTTCCTTTCACAACCAGAAGGTTTTTAAACATCTTATGGTTTTTCTTACTTTCTAAGGTGAGTGTTGTATTATTGCAAAGATCTATGTAGAGCTATTACCCGGGTCATGGGTCAGAAATTGCCTTGACCCGGGTCAAACGGGTCAGGATTCAAAATAGGTAAAACTTGCTAAATTACACTATATCAATATCGATATAAAAGAGATACGTCATTATTATGCATAACCGTATTGGTAAAAAATGTATTAAATAGAAATTTTTTTTTTCTTTTATCTCACCAAATAGAACACATTTTTACTCGGAAACAGAATAGATCAAGCTATCCCGATTTTTTTTTTTATTTAATGTTAAGTATTTAACAATTTCTTCAAAATAATACATATGTACATTCACAATGTTCAAGATTAATAATTTACACGAACGATTTTTTAAATCTTCAGGTGATTCCCCATACGTCCCATCACACGGTAAACTTCAAATTTTATTTTAATATATTTAATTGTTAAAAATTAAATATTTAATTGTATGTAATTCATTATTTTTTGTGTCAAATTTTAAAAATGTATTCATAATTTAATTTTAATGATTTATTTAGATCCGCAAGTACTTCACGTTTCCTTATATTGCCCAGCATCTGTTTACTAACTTTAACTCTGGAGTTATTTGTTTAATTCAAAGAATCATCTGTTAAGTTATTAAATTCAATTATTTTGAACTATTTAAGTATAAAAATTTTTATTACTTATTTAAAAACATGTGAAACAGGTCAAATCTTTAGAGCCAACTTAAGAAGCAGAATTGATTCAACAAATTGAGAATTAAGGTTTGTTCTTTTTTTTGTAATAGTAAGACCTGCAGAGAAAAAAAGATGTTTGGATGGCATCAATGTGACAGGAATAGCAAGATACTTGTGATCAAGTTTTGTAAGTATAGAATAATTAGATTTTTTTGATGCTTACTACTGAAGTATGTCTGTTTTACTTGGAACTCTTGGTAGTAATAAATATGAATTAAATTCATGATTAACAATATTATCATCATCATTTTGATTTGAATTTTCTTGAAAATAATTAGTTGCAGGATTAGAGAAAATATTTTTATCATGTATTATATTATTAAGTGTTAAATCTAATAGATTATTTGTTTCATAATAATTCATAGATATTTTATATGAACTTCTGAAATAGTTTGATGTTTCTCTTCTTTAGTAAATATTTGTAAATTTTTAGTTTATGAATTAAAAAAGGTGACAAGTTGAATTAGTTTAGTTGGTTTTAAAAATTGTTTTTGTAGTAATTTATTAAGAAGATTTTCAAATTTTTTAATAATAATATTATTTATTATTGTTATTGTAAAATCAAGTTTTACTTTAATAAAATTAATTGCAAACTATGTATGAGAAAGTATTGGATATTGTAAACTAGACAATTTTTTTGAAACAATTTTATAAAGATATAATAACTTAACTAACTCAGTTATTTTTTCCTATTTATTCAATGACAACTCTTTTTTTTATAATTTTTTAATAAATTATTATCATTAATTTTAGTTAAAAATAACTTGTATTTATATATTGGTAGCTTAGGATCATCAATTGTTTTAGCAAATAAAATGTCGAATTCAATCTTGTTGGAATGTTATAAATTATAAAAAGTAAGTTATTCTAATCTTTTATCTTTATTTGAGTTTTTAAAAGAAATTATTTTTGTTTAGAACTTCTACTAAAATATGACATAACATTTTTATATTTTTTTATTAAATTAGTAATTTTGGAATACCTTTTCAATGCATTATAAATTGCAAGCTATAGAGTATGATCAAAATAATGAACTTTATAAATATTATATTTTTAGTTTAATTTTTTTAAACATAATTTAATATTTGACTTATTGTCAATTGTATTATTAATAACTATATATTTAATTTTAAGGTTATTTAAATTTTCAACAATTTTATTTAAAAGACACTCAGAGGTATGAAAATATAAGAAACACAAAATATTACCAGTTATTTCTTTTATTTGAAAACTATCATTTATTCAATATAGGGTAAGTTTGATATACAGATTACTATTATTTAATGTTCATATATTTGTAGTAAAAGAAATATAACCAATTTTAGTACTATTAAATACATATTTATAAAAACCTTATCCTCAGAATTAATGAGAATTTCTTTTAAATAATTATTACTAAATATATTAGTCTAGATATCAAGATCTTTAATTATTTTTTTAAATACTTATAATTGAATAATTAAAAATAGTTAAAGTTCTTTAACAATTAAAACAACTACATTATTATCAAGATTTTTTTGTTTGAGGTTATTAAATACATATTTTTGCACTTTATTAAATAATTGTATTATTATTAATTAAGAAAATTCTGGTATTATAAAAAATTCACAATAATTGTTATTTTTTATTACAACTTTTATTCAGTCACTTTTTATTATAGTCTATAAAATATAATACTTATTTTTTAAATAATGTCATAAATTTAAAGTAGAACTATCTTTTAAATATTTTGTTTATAGAATACAAATTTTATGATGACAAACCTAAAATTCTAAATTATCAATTAATCTTATTTCAAAAAATACTTTAACAGAGCTACTATCTAGTTTTTTAATTTTTTTTGTCTTTTAACTATGCTAGTTTGTAATAATACAGATGACTCAATTGAATCTTTATTATCATTATTATTATTTGTATTATTTGATTCTAACTTATCCAAATTAAAATTTTCAGGTCCATCCAAATCAACATTCTCAAACTTATCTAAATTAACATTCTTATACTTATCTAAATCAACATCTTCATGCTTATCCAAATCAATATCCTTAGGCTTATTCAAAATATCCTTAGACTTTAATATTATGTTATTTAAATATTTATTATTCATTATTTATTTGCTTAGTAATTCAAATCTGCGATAACTTTTTGGTTCTTGATGAATTAAATATTCTTTGAATACTATTAATTTAGCTAAATTTTTTATAAATATATATTTAATAATATATATATATATATATATATATATTTTAACCTTAAGCAGTTATACTAGTACTTTATTAAGATTCTTGAAACTAAATACATTTATAATTACATAGAATTTTCCAATACTCAAGTCTAGCATCACTCGGCCACCATATTGATACCTAAATGCAAACTGTTACACTATCTCAGTTAGAGATAGACTGCTTATCTAATTACTTAAACCTATACCAGAAAGGTCTTCCCCTTTCTGTAACAAGCATATCGATTGTCTTCAAAACTTCTTTCTTCATTCAATTTGTTTTTTCTACTTTTTTTTTCTTTTTTTCTTTCTTTGCCACCTTATTCTTTTTTGCTCTTTTTTCTGATCTTCTTTTAATTCAAGCACCTTTTTTCATCTTGCTTGTTATATTAACTTTCTTTTTCCATTCTTGTACTTTCTTATATTAAACTCTTTATACTTGGTCAAAAAATGTATTCTATACTGTTCTTGTGACTATGTCTATACATTTTTGTGTTGCATGGCTATTTAAGAATAGAGTATACGATTTTCAAATTATATATAAAACTTTTGGTAAATTTTTATTTAATTAAAAATAGAAAAATATTTTCT
>CAJVQA010011623.1:0-10597 GCA_910591915.1 Cetraspora pellucida
TTGGAGATTACAACTAGCCACATGTGCACTTTTGGTGCCTAATTTAAGTAGTCTGCTTACATATTACTATATAAGTTTTACACTAGTTGCCATACCTGCAAGCCAACTAGAGGTCTTGCCTATTTAAACCTTTTGCATATGCAGTCCTCTTTGTATTATGGAAACATCTTAAAATGCTGCCCATTCAAATCCTAATGCTTATCGTTACCCTTAGGACTACTTTATCCCCAATAGGAAACTTACTAGAGCCTTTATGTTCAACATATATAGACCTAGTTTTATGCAACACACTATAGTTACCTAACACTTGCAGTCATAGGGGTTACCTGTTTAACCGCTATGTTATACTATTTTTACCCTTGTAAAGTTCACTAGAACCCCAGTACCCATCTTTCTGACATCTTCTCTATCATTTTCTATTAGCCACAACTCAAAACTGTTATCTTATTTCAGACTATCAATTCAGATGGCCTGGTATGGTATACTTCTGTATTCTTTTTCTTTGGTGAACCTGGCAGCCTGGTTGGTTATGTGCTTCTCTACATATATTTGATATCCAGTTTTAATCTTCAGCTCTTATGAAGATGTTTTATAGGCTTTAACTGGTCCAATAATACTGTTAAAAGTTCATGCTACCTCTTTATTTAGGGATTTCTAAGTGTATTTCTGTTATCTTAATGGTTTTATTGTAGGTTTGCACTGAAGTCTTATACAACATCAGTAAACATTCCTCTATATATGTGTAATGTTGCACTTTGCATAAATGCTTGAGCTTCTAATGTTAGGGGGACCTGACTTGATGTACCTGGATAACAGCCACATGAGGCCAACTGATCAACAGGAGACAGTTACCATAATACAAATATAATTTTCAAATTTTGTTATAGGTGAAATTTGAATCTTTGATCTGCCACTTGAAGGATGACAACCCAACCATTACACTAAGATTGCCATCCTTAATTTTTATTTTTTAATTATAATAACTCACTATTATATTATAAAAATAACAAACCAGAATGCTTATCTTAACTACAGATGAACCTGATTCTCATGACTTAGACTATTATTATAACAAATATCCAGATCACTTTGGTATTGGCACCAAAGAATCTGATCCACTTACTTTATACATCTTACCCAAAGATGTCAAACCTACAAAATAAGAAACTAATAAGCAATAACATTACTTTTAAATGTCAACTTAACCTACCTTGTCCACTTGTCTTTGTGGCAAATTTCATACAATTTTATTTCTAAATATTATAAAACTACTTATACTACACCTCTTCAACAAACTTCCAAATTAACTGCAATGGATATTTCTCCAACTACTGTAATTTCTAAAAACCAATTTAACAACATTGTTAACAAACTATCTAAATCACTTATTACTAAACAATAACAAAGCCTTCAATCAATTTCTCAAATTTTATCATCCTCTTTTTATATAGATCCATTATCTATAGCAAACATTCTATACTCTCAACACTATTACTCATGTATCTTATATAAAAAGAAAGATATTTCTTGTGTTCTTATTCAAAACTCATGTCATGCATCTAGCTATTCTCAAGCTATAATCTTTAAAGATTTCTTATATTATCAAGACTGTGTTAATAGTCTCCAATACACTAAACTTAAACTTCTTTCTCAAATTAAAGAACTTACTAAAGAACAATATTCTATTTTCTACTTTATTATTTTTTTAAACTTATCAAAGAAGAAAAAATTAAACTTCTCCAAAAACTTGCTCTTAGAGGCAAAAAAATTAAACAACAATCTAAATCAAAACAAAAATAACAGCAACCAAAAAATACACCAAACCAAACTAGAGATATTTCTAAAGATTTAAACTGGTTTCTTAATTACCCTATTACTGAAAACATGAAACAAAATACAAAACTTTATACAACACTTGCTTAACAACTTTTTAATTTCTCTAAAATTCATCTTCGCAAATTTACTTCATGTTAACCAATCTCATCTATTTCAAATAATACTCAATCAACTTCAAATCAAAAACCTCTTTAAAACCAAAGTTTTAATTATTTACTTAAATTTATGACAGCAAAAAGACCAGTATTTCTTACTAACTTTCTTTGCTAATCTAACCCATCACTCTTTTCTCAACTTAATATCTCTCAATATGTTTATATTTCAATATTTAAAAATCTTCTCACCAAATTTACTGAACTATTTTTTACAAAACTTGATTATCTACATATGTTTTATTCTCATTATTCATTTCCACCTCATTCAATCTCTGATCAATATAAAGTAGCAATCAATTTTGCTTGATTACATCTATTTCTTCATAACAAATACCAAACAATTCATTATTAAAAATTTATTAAAAAGTTAGAGCTTTATCTTCTTAGACTCTTAATAAAATATAATTTTAAATATAATGCTTCAAAACCCTTATTCAGTATTTATAACAATAATCGATTTACAATTATTGTTATTTTTAACATTTCTAAATCTAAATTTGCTAATGTTTTTCGAATCTCATCACTTAAACCATATATTCATACTTTCAACACATGGTATGCAAACTTTTTTTTTTTTTTTTTTAGTCTCTATCTTGGAAGATGCAATGTTTTTATTCAAGTATATTAGGACATGGCATGCCACCAAGGGCTTATCTTACATTGAAGGTTACAACTAGCCACACATGCACTTTTGGTGCCTAATTTAAGTAGTCCACTTACACATTACTATATAAGTTCTACACTAGTTGCCATACTTGCAAGCCAACTAAGAGTCTTGCCTATTTAAACTCTCTGCATATGCAGTTCTTCTTGTATCATGGAAACATCTCAAGGTGCTGCTATCCAAGTTCCTGATACTTATCAGTATCCTTAGAACTACTTTATTCTTGATAGGAAACTTACTAGAGCCTTTATATCCTATATATATAGACCTAGTTTTATGCAGCATGCTATAGTTATCTAATACTTACAGTCACAGAGATTATCTGTTTAACTGCTATGTTATATTATTTCTACCCTTGTAAAGTTTACTAGAACCCCAGTACTCATCTTTTCGGCATCTTTTCTATTATCTCCTACTAGCCACAACTCAGAATTGTTAGTCTAATTCCAGACTACCAATCCAGATGGCCTGGTATAGTATGCTTCTATATCCTTTTCCTCTGGTGAACCTGGTGGCCTGGTTGGTTATGTGCTCCTCTACACATATTTTCTGTCTGGTTTTAATCTTCGGTTCCTATGAAGGTATTTTATGGGCTTCAACCAGTCTGATGGTACTGTCGAAAGTTCATGCTACCTCTTTACTTAGGAATTTTCAAGTAGGTTTCTATCACCTTGGTTTCTTAGTCTTCTATGCCTGGTGGTCTTATTATAGGTTTGCACTAAGTCTTATGCAACACTAGTAAACATTTCTCTATATATGTGTAATGTTATATTTTGCATAAATGCCTGAGCTCCCAATGTTGGGGGACATGACTTGGTGTACCTGGGTAATAGCCACATGAGGCCAACCGATCGACAAAAGACAGTTACTATAATACAGATATAATTTCCAAATTTTGTTATAGGTGGGATTTGAACCTTAGACCTGCCACTTGGAGGATGACAACCCAACTATTACACTAGGATCGCCATCCTTGGTATGCAGACTTTTTTAAAGCTTACCAAAAACAATTTACTAATATTAATGAAGACAAAGTTAAAAACTACATTAAATACCAATTGCAATCACACTTGCTGAGAAATGCAAAAAATTCTTACCTTTAGACTTCCAAATTACAAAACCTATCTCTCTTCAAAATCACTCTTTTCTAACTACCAAAGCAGTACTCTTTCATGTTTATATATATAAAAATAAAGACTGCAAACTCCTACCAAAAGATACAGAACACAACTTTAAAAACATTTCTACTTACTTCTTTAACAAATCCTTAAAACCTTCCTAGCATTCTTAAAAGAAAATACTATTTCTAAAATAATACTCTTTACTTCTGGCTACTCAATTTTCTTATCAGATCAACAATATA
The DNA here is from genome assembly GCA_910591915.1 of Cetraspora pellucida. NCBI lineage: Eukaryota > Fungi > Glomeromycota > Glomeromycetes > Diversisporales > Gigasporaceae > Cetraspora > Cetraspora pellucida. The sequence continues at coordinate 4,019 of CAJVQA010011623.1, forward strand.
CAGTAACTTTCAAAAAAACTATCATACTTCATATACTAAATAAACTCACACTTAAAGCAGACTAAAAGTTTGCAGAAATTAATATTACAGAAACTAATTCTAAATATACTACATTTTATTTTTAGTCTTATCTCAAAGCTTACTTAAATACTGCAGCTATAAATAACAGTATTACAGGTCTTGAACTTAATCAAGTTTTAGAAAAATTCATTTTATCTACTATTAATCCATATATCTTAGCACATATAATTCTTTATTTTCATACTCAAAACTAACCTAAATTCTCTATTACACAAATTCAACTCAATTATAATCAAAAATATCTTTTAGAAGTAGAAAAATTTATCATTAAACATTATGATATTAAAATCCTTTCTATATATGATGATACTTTTTTCCTATTCTCAACTGCTATCTTTAGTTCACTTTTTCAATAAATGCTTCTATAAATAACATTAATACAGCTGCCACTTCCAAAATAATGATGTCTGTCACTAAAAGTGTGCTATTTTTGGAAGAAAATGATGTAAGTAGGCAGGCAGAAAAGTTTATTTAGGTGAAGAACCAAGTTAATGATAGTTAGATCCAACATACAGGGCAGACTATAGTAGTTTTTGCAACTGTGAAAACTAAGTATACAGCGAGCACATCTATAGAAGGAAAATCCTACTTTCCAGATAACAACTCATTACATCCTTCTGAGAATTCTTCTCCAGAAAAATTTTTTATATCTACTTCTTAAAAATCACAAATATCCAACATTTTAATCAATACTCCAACAAATTTTAAAACTAATAATGTTGACTATGAAACATCAACAGAAGATCCAAATGAACTATTGACTCACCAACTACCAAAACTATTAAAGGAAAAACCTTCATCCAAATTCTTAACCTTTCAAAAATATACAATCTCTTAACATGCTTTAACAAGTTCCTCTTCTTATATAACTTACAACTTCTGTCTTTATTACAATCAATAGGCTCATTTCTAAAATTTATTCAAAATGAATATCAAAATACTATTCAGAACAATATATAAAAATTTCTATTAAAACATCAAAAAACAATATATTTGAAAAAGCACATATTCATCTTCTACAAGAAACTAATTCTCTTCTCAACTTTACTAATATTTCTTTTGAAAATCTTACAAACTTTCAAAATGTCCACTTAAAACAAATTATATTTCAACAAGATTCAAAATACCTTCTCTCTCAAAATGTCAAAACCTTCTTTTATTCATAACACCAATACCTCCTAAACCTCCCTCTACTATAACACATATAAACAACAACATTTTATCTTCTGAAAATCCAAATATTACAAAATTAATCAAAATACATTTACTAAAGTTAATGGCCTTCTTGATAACTTCAAACGACTGAGTCTAATCTATTTTATTTCAAAAAATCAAATTGATATTTTCAGAATTTCAGAACCACATTTATCTAACAAAGAAGCAAAGTTCTCAATACTCTTATAAAAACTTATAAAATACAAATGCTTTTGAATATCAAGTAATGTTTGCCAGGGCAATGTAGGAATATTAATTTATAAATCATTAGTAAAGCATATTGAAAAAATACAAATATACAAAAACTTTCTTCTAGAAATTGATATATTTCTCAAAAACCTTCATATCAAACTAATTTAACTTTACTTTTAAAGTCAAGAAAAAAAACAACTTCAAAAAACATTCTTCAATACCTTACTCCTATCCTTAATAAAACCAACTATAAAATAATTCTAATAGGAGATCTAAATAGAGTCCCAAATTCTAAACTAGATAGACTACCACAAAAAAGCTCAACTATACCCAAACATTTTCTTTTAAGAATACTCAAATTTCTTCAATTTTATGATATCTACAGGCTTTTTTTCCTATCAAGATCTATATTTTTCTATATACACAATAACAGTTATAGTAGAATTGACCAAATATGGACTAACATTCATATCACACTTTTAGACTATACTAACATTTTATCAAATCCATTTACTACAACTAACCACTCAATAGTATTACTTGAACTTACAATAAATATATCTAAAATTAATATATAATAACTCTAATCAAGAACTATCTATCAATAGAAATTTATATAAGATAAACAAATTGAAAACTATATAAACAACTAAAACAGGCAATCTCACTCAAAACATCTTTTAATAAACCTAACTTTTCACAAACATACAACCTATATATTAAAAAATATTTACTAAACATCTTACTACTATCCTCACACTTGATACAAACTACTAATAACTTTGACTTTACTATATTATAGAAATAAAAACCTTTAAAATACAAATCTACAAAGAAAAACAAAAAAATACTCTAAAAAAAATTCAAAGCAAACTGGAAAAAAGAAATGTCAACTTTTATCAAAACCCAAAAATTTTCTTGTAAAATGTTTTAGAAAAACCAAATAACAGTATTACCTTAGACCATCTATTATCTAACAATACACTTACTATTCAACTATCTGAAATAAAACAAGCCTTACAATCTCACTTTCAAGATTACTTTAAAAAACTACCATATACACAAATAGAAGAAAACTTAAAATTCTATGAACTTTACAAACCTCATTCAGAAAATAAAGCTCTTTTTAACAATCTATTTTTAGAAATCAATTTAGAGGAATGAAACAAAGTTATATATGACTTTCTAAACCAAAAAGCTGCAGGCCTATTAGAAACAAATTACTAACATTTAAAATACCTAAACTCCAAAGTCCAAAATATTATTTAATTATTTCTAACAAAATGTCTTTCATTACAACAAATACCAACAATATGGAAAACATCTAACATTTTTCTAATACTAAAAAAATCTATATAAGACTTTACTTTAAATCAAGTCAGACCAATTTCTCTCATTGAACTTATTAAAAAATATCTTACAAAAATTTTTATCACACATCTTGATCAAATTATTAATCAACATCACCTACTAAATAATCTTAATTTTGCAGCAACCAAAAACAGTTTTACATACATTCTTATACAAATATTAATTAACACAATAGAATATTACAAAACTACAACAAAAAAGCATGAATACTCTTCCAAGACATATTCAAAGCTTTTGACAAAATTAATATTAAATGCCTACTAGATGCCTGCAAATATATTGGTATTTCCTAATCTGGACTTAACTTTATCAAATATCTACACCAAGATAGGAAAGCCAGAACAATTACAGCCTATAGCTCTACTGACCTAATTACACTTTATTCAGGCATAGAACAAGAAGAAACCTACTCTCTATTATTCTGAAAAATCTATTATGATCCTATTCTTAGTTATATTAATTCAAAATACAGCTCAAAATATCTCAAAATATTATTACAATCCCCTTTAGAAACAATCTTCTCAACTATACCAACTTATATAACAATACTACCTTTTGCCTTTATAGATAATACAGTCTGGCACTGTGAATCTAAAAATGATCTGCAAGAAATCTTAGATGACATATCTGAACTATACCAACTAAACAATATTCAAGTTAACCTATCTAAATCAGACCTTATTTACATTTCATCTAACAAAAAAATATTATTTAATAATACTTCAAATATAACACCTCTAAATTTTAATAATAAACTAATTTTACTTTGCAAATCTGATAAAATAATAAGACATCTAGAAATTTTTTTAGATGGCAAAGACTCAACTAAACCCATACTTAAAAAATTTTTTAGCAAAACTTCTCAGTTTATTTATACTATTTAATACAAAAAACTTCTTCTTATACAAATATCCCAACTGTTTAATACTATCTTATCACCATCAATTGAATATCTACTCTAAATATGTTCTCTATCACAAAACAAACTCCAACAACTATCAAGTCTTCTAACAAAATGCACTAAACATATTTTACACCTATCTACTAATACAAACAATAACATACTTATCAATCTATAACTATTCAATATTCTAACATTTAACAAACTTATGCTACAAGTTAGCAACAATAATATAGAAAGATGCTTCAATACTACACACTTCTAAACCAAATCTCTATATACTAGATTAAAGATTGGCTTTTTAAAATATAGAAACCATCTCTAACCCAAAATATAATTCTAACCAACTATAGGAAATCTACCAACTACATTATAATATCTCAACTCTATCATCTATACAAAAATAATATCACTATTAACAATACTTACCTAAATCAATCAACAACTTACAAATACACTAACCAACTGAACAACATTTATAATTTCATTGCAACTTCTAACAATTCAACAACTCTAAGCCTTAAAAACAATAAAATTCTTTTCTTAGAACAATTACTTATAACTAATAATCTCAACCTCCTTTCTTAGAAAAATATATATCTCAGAACTTTTAAACTTTCATAAAGCCTATTCCAAAATGGTTCAAAATACTCCCAAACCAAATATCTGACCATTCTATTTTGCACATATGGCCTAATCTTCAACTTCAACCTACTAACCCATTTTTAAATACATTAAATTTTATTACATTCCAATTTGTCATCTCGAAAAATACATGGTCACTTTACATTTTATCTTCGGATTAGCATATTAGCAAAATAACCAATACATCTAACTTTCAAGTACTGTTTTAAAAATATTAAATTACAAACTCAACAATTAACACAATCCATATTTCTTCTATACCAACAACACTTCAAATAAATTACAAACAAATCATTAATCTTAAATGCAAAACACAAAAAAGAAAACAAAACTTTGAACTCAACATAAACAATTAAGAAATCAAAGCACTTCAAAACATTTATGCAGACCTATATAAATCAGCTTCAAAATCTTTACCATTGCTTTTACTTCTCTTCTCAAAAATCCTTCTAATACAAAATATAATACCTGATCTTATATACCAAAACCAACTTATCAAATTTTACAAAAAATTACTATCTTTCGAACCAACTAACATACATTTTTATACAGATGTTTCTATACTTAATTCACAAACATACAACACCTCTATTGACATAGCCTGGATTCTAGAAATGACACACAAATTAAATTTAATGTCTTTATAAACCTTGCACCAATCTCAACATAAACAGAACTAGCAGTACTTATTCTCTTATTCTTATCTTATCTTCTAACTATTCAATTCATATTTATTTAGACAACTTATTTATTATACAAACTTTTACTAATTCAATACCTTATAACTACAATTCTCAAACCAAACAAACCAATTAGAATATTATTTATAATCAAACTACTTAACCAAACTTAAAAATATAAATTATATTATACACAAAGTTAAATCACATTCAAATAACACTTTACATAATATTGCTGATGCTTTAGCTAAACAAGCTGCAAAAAAAAACAGAACTAAAATATAACCTTGACTATTTTTATTTACCTAATTTTTTTACTTAGAAAGAAATACCAATTATATACAAACTTTATAAATTTTGCAAAAATCTCTTTTCTATTTAAACATTTAATAAACTTCTTCAACTTAAACTATTATGAAATCTTTCTACTATAAACATTCTACTATTTACTAAAATCATTAACTCAAAAAATTCTAATTGAAACTTTATTCAATTAGGAATAAAATCCTCCTTAATAACCTGCTAACAATATCAAATTTAAATATTTACTATTTTCTATTCTACTTAACTCTAAATTGTTCCTATTGTAATTAATATGAAAACACTAAATATTTACTTCAATGCTCACTTTATACTTACAATTCATAAAACATTCTCATTAATAAAACCACAAATATCTTAAGCTCTTTAAATTTCTTAGAAGTTTTATCATGTACTATAATTCAAATCCTCAATTTACAAGATTTTTCTTTAAATTTTACTATATATAACACAATACTTTTATTTATTCAAGGTATAATAACACTAGACCAATATAAACAACTTCAACAAATTCTAAAAAAAAACTAACAACTTTTTTATATTTTTATCTAACTCTTTATTCAACTAGTTTAACCTTACTATCTAGCAAACTTGTAATACCAAACAACATGAATGGGAATTAGTACAAGAAATTACTGCTCTTATTAAAAGGAAAAACAATGTCTAATTACCTATTATACAACCTCTTAACTTTAATAACAACATATTCATATTCAATACTAATATAGACCAATTTATTCTTAAAACTCTTTCTCAAAATTTTATTATATATATCTGCTTTTACTAATTAAAATAATCTTAAAGGTTTCTTTTACCCTCTCCTGTAGTTAATGATTATGATAGTAGATTTAACTAAAACAGAAAATTAAAGATTAATATCATGCTAGATATCATTATATATATAACAACAATAGTATAGTTTAAGAAGGACCAATTACCTAACTCTTCTCGTAGATCACTAAAACCAACTTCTCTCAAACAAACAATTTAACTTTTCTCAATATTTTACTAAGCTAACAATCCTTAAACTTTTAATTAAACTTCTTTCTTACAACTTTCTAACCTAAAAACAATATAAATTTATTTATATCTATTTTTCTGATATAAAAAACTCTTACATTTAAATAAAATTATCTTTATTTATACAATTTTTAACTTTCTTCAATTTATACT
>CAJVQA010011624.1:0-10597 GCA_910591915.1 Cetraspora pellucida
AGAAGATGATTATTATAGGAGATAGGAGTGTAGTGAGATGGAGGATTGTTGGTAACAAGGATGGATTTTGAGGGGTTGACTTGAATGTTAGCCATAGCATAAAATGATTCAGCTATGGATAGTATATTTGAAAGCTCAGTTTGTGATGAAGCAACCCAAAGGGTGAACTTAATTTACTTTACTCTATTGCTATTTGACATTCTATTAATATTTCTATATCTAATAATATTTACATATCTACAATACTTATTCTATCAGTTTTTGAAATTGATAGTATTATTAATATTCTTTAACTAATTACTATAACTAATCTGAACTTTACTTCTATACTAATAGTTCAGTTATACAGATTTGTATATCTCAATGCTCTATAAGTATTAGATAGGCCTTAGTACAGAATATGTTTTTTTAAAACAGAAATTACTATAATTTTTTTTGTTCTTATTATAGCATTTAGAAACTGTAATATTTACATTTATATTGACTTACAATCAGTTATATTCAAATATAATAATACTAACTAACACTTCTTAAATTATTATTTATTAATACCTCATATTATTTACTTTGATATATACTAATTAATTATATAAACTTTTATAATATTCAACTTATCTTTTACAAAGTTGTTGCATATTAGGATAATAACTTTAACAACCTTGCTAATCAGCTTGTTTGCAACTATATTAATCTTCTATATCTAATTTTTAACTCCTAAAACAACTATAATTCTAACTATATATTTCAACTTGACAATTACTTTATTAAACTATCTATTTGTTATAGCATTCATAAAATATACTATGCACATATTTATGCTCTTTGGTCATCCCAAAACTACTTTCAAAAATGGTTACAAATTCTATCTCAAATTAATTGGCAAGCTATCTGACTTTATATTAATAATAACCAGAAGATAACAATCTATTTACACAGCTTTCAAACATCTCTTCTTAAGTTATTCTGTATAACAATTCTTATAAATAACTTTTCAACTTTATACAACTTATACAAATACAATTATACTTAATCTTACAACTGTTATCAATGCAATCAAACAAGCACTCCACTTTATTGGACTATTTGTTACTCTTTAAATCTTCTTTACAATATTATTAATGATTTACTTAATTATTCTCTTAATACTTTTATTCTTGATGCATTACTAAAAACTATATTCAACTTATATAGTATAATCAAAAACCTTGATTGTATGTAATTTCATAATATATCCAAATTAACATTTCTGCTATTAACCTTAACCAGTTTAGTTATAATCTAATTAATTTAATTAATAACATTACTCTATCTACTAAAACTACTACTACACTTTTTATTAAATTTTTGCTTCATCTTAATTATCAAATCTATTCTCAAATCTGGATACCTTATTGTGCTTCTAGGACCCAATCTAGTAAATAACCTTAACCTCTTCTAGTATTATACAGTTTTCAAAATTTATTAAATTAACAAATACTTTATTTAATCATCTGTTCAAAAATTAAAACTTGGTATTCCAAATAGATCAAGTATTAAATAAATCTTTTTATTATAATTATAAATTCTGAAATTTAAGCAAGTCTTGATCACTCTGGTAGATTTAAATTACAGATAACTTGTCTGAGCTTCTGATCTTAATATCTAGTAAATATAAAATTCAAATATAAACTTCTTTTATATATTTATTTGTAAAAAAGTTAACTGAGTTTTAATAAAGATAAAAGCATAACTTTATCTTAATATTTAAAAAATATATATATATTTATAAAATTTACAAATTTTCTTTAAATAATAAATAAATTGTCTGCTAATAGTAAACTATTTTTTAAACTATCTCTTCTACAAATTTGCTTTAAATTTTTTTTAAAAAACTTTATTTTTAAAATAAAATATGAAATTTTAATTTTAGATATATATTTTCTAAGTAAAAAATATATTTTAAAATATATTTTAATAAGTTTATTAAAAAATTTTTAAAATCTTTTAAAAAATTTAAGGATAATAAATACTTAAACTTTTATTTTGAATTTTTTATTATAAAATGTTTTATAAAATTTTTCAAATTTTATATATTTCTGTTTATAAATTTTTTTTTACTTTTAATAAAAGTTTTAACTTTTACAAGTAAATTAAAAAAGTTATAATAATAATTGTTATTATTCTTTATTTAAACATAAATTTTTATTAAAAAATTATAAGTTTAAAATTAATATTTAAAGAGTTTATTAAAAAAATATAAATAATTTTTTTTAATTAAAAAGTTTTTAAAATTTGTACATTTTTGGCCTATAAGCAAGTTAAATTTTTATTTTATAATTTAAATATAAATTTTGTAAAAATATAATCCTTGTTTTTAAATATTATCAAAAAAAATTTACTTAAATATACCAATTTTTTTAAAAAAATATATCAGAAGTATTTTTATAATAAAATTCAGAACAAATTTGCCCTAAATTTCAAACAGTTTAAAATATATATTATTATTAACAATATTTAAAAACTTAATAAATAGATATTTATATTTAAACATCAATTTTATTATAAAAACTGTTAAATAAACTATTAAATTTATAAACTAATAATATTAAGAATTTTTATAATAAGTAAAAATATATATTGTAAAAAAACTTAACCAATTTTTGTTATATTTAATCCTAATTTTAAAAATATTATTATAAACTAATATTGCGTTTATACAAATCATTTAAATATATTATTGCATAATTGCATTGTAACAAAATACAATATTTTAATTATTAGTCTAAAAATTTCTAATAAAAATCAAATAAAAAGGGTTATTAAATTATAAAGGTTTAAATTTGCAAATTAATTTATACTCACATTCTTCTAATTTATCTATATAACTGACTAAAAAAGATTCTATTCAATTTATTTATTAATACAAAGTTTCAATTTATAAATTAATTTATACGTGTACTTACGTCTAATAATTAATTTATATAAAATCGATTAGAGGAGTTTTATTCAATTATAAAGGTTGATTTGTAAATTAACTTTATACTTACGGGCTAATAATTTAAACTATATATAATTTATTAGAGAGTTTTATTCAATTATTTAATATTATAAGGTTCCAATTTATAAATTAATTTATACGTATACTTACCACCTAAGAATTAATTTAAATATCATCAATTAGAGAAGCTTTAACCAATTATATAGATTCAATTTGTAAATTAATTTTATACTCACCGGCTAATAATTTAATTTATATATAATCAATTAGGGAAGTTCTATTCAATATTATAAGGTTTCAATTTATAGATTAATTTTATGCGTGTACTTACCAGCTAAGAATTAATTTATATATAACCGATTAGAAAAGTTTTTATCAATTATAAAGATTTAATTTATAAATTAATTTTATGCTTACATTCTAATAATTTAATTTATATATAATCGATTAGGAATTTTTTTTTCAATTATAAGGTTTCAATTTATAAATTATTTATATGTATACTTACCACCTAAGAATTAATTTATATATAATCGATTAGAGAAGTTTTAACAAATTATAAAGATTTGATTTGTAAATTAATTTTATACTCACTGACTAATAATTTAACCAATTAGGGAATTTTTATTCAATCATTTAATATTTCAATTTATAAAATTAATTTATACGTGTACTTACCAGCTAAGAATTCATTTATATGTAATCGATTAGAGAAGTTTATTCAATTATAAAGATTCAAATTGTAAATTAATTTTATACTCACTAGCTAATAAATAATTTATATGTAATCGATTAGGGAGATTTTATTCAATTATTTAATATTATAAGGTTTCAATTTATAATTTATAAGTATACTTACATTCTAAGAATTAATTTATACATAATCGATTAGGGAAGTTTTATTCAATTATTTAATATCATAAGTTTCAATTTATAAATTAATTTATACGTGTACTTACTAGCTATGAATTCATTTATATGTAACGATTAGAGAAGGTTTATTCAATTATAAAGATTCGATTTGTTAATTAATTTATACTTACGAACTAATAATTAATTTATATATAAATGATTAGAGAAGTTTTAATTAATTATAAAGATTCAATTTGTAATTGATTTATATGTATACTTACCATCTAAGAATTATTTTATATATAATTGATTAGAAAATTTTAATAAATTATAAAGATTCAATTTGTAAATTAATTTATAATTTATACGTGTACTTACGAACTAAGAATTAATTTATATGTCATCAATTAGAGAAGTTTATTCAATTATAAAGATTTAATTTGTAAATTAATTTTATACTCACCGGCTAATAATTTAATTTATATATAATCAATTAGGGAGTTTTATTCAATATTATAGGGTTTAAATTTATAGATTAATTTATACGTGTACTTACGGTCTAAGAATTAATTTATATATAATCGATTAGAGAAGTTTTATTTAATTATAAAGATTCGATTTGTAAATTAATTTTATACTCACCGGCTAATAATTTAATTATAAATAATCGATTAGATGTTTTATTTAATTATAAAGGTTCAATCTGTAAATTAATTTATACGTGTACTTACGGGCTAATAATTTAATTTATATATAATCGATTAAGGAAGTTTTATACAATTATTTAATGTTGTAAGGCTTCGATTTATAGATTAATTTATACGTGTACTTACCATCTAAGAATTAATTTATATATAAGCGATTAGAAAAGGTTTAATAAATTATAAAGATTCGATTTGTAAATTAATTTTATACTCACCGACTAATAATTTAATTTATATATAATCGATTAAATAAGGTTTATTTAATATTATAAGGTTTCAATTTATAAATTAATTTGTACTTACAACCTAAGAATTAATTTATGTGTAATCGATTAAGTTTTAATCAATTATAAAGATTGAATTTGTAAATTAATTTTATACTCACCAACTAATAATTTAATTCGATTAGAGAAGTTTTATTCAATTATTTAATGAATAAGGTTTCAGTTTATAAATTGATTTATACGTATACTCACAATCTAAGAATTAATTTTTATATAATTAATTAGAGAAGTTTTATATATAATCGACTAGAGAAGTTTTAACAAATTATAAAGATTCAATTTGTAAATTAATTTTATACTCACCGGCTTATAATTTAATTTATATATAATCAATTAGGGAAGTTTTATTCAATATTATAAGGTTTCTTAATTTATAGATTAATTTTATACGTGTACTTACCAGCTAAGAATTAATTTATATATAACTGATTAGAGAAGTTTTTATCAATTATAAAGATTTAATTTATAAATTAATTTTATGCTTACATTCTAATAATTTAATTTTATATAATCGATTAGGAAACTTTTTTTCAATTATAAAGTTTCAATTTATAAATTATTTATATGTATACTTACTACCTAAGAATTAATTATATATAATCGATTAGCGAAATTATAAAGGTTTCAATTTATAAATTAATTTATACGTGTACTTACCAACTAAGAATTAATTTATATATAGAGTGTTAATCAATTGTAAAGATTCAATTTATAAATTAATTTTATACTCACAGACTAATAATTTAATTATACATAATCGATTAGAGTTTTATTCAATTATAAAGATTCGATTTGTAAATTAATTTTATACTCACCGGCTAATAATTTAATTATAAATAATCGATTAGATGTTTTATTTAATTATAAAGATTCAATCTGTAAATTAATTTTATACTCACTGCCTAATAATTTTAATTTATATATAATCGATTAGGGAAGTTTTATACAATTATTTAATATTATAAGACTTCAATTTATAAATCAATTTATACATGTACTTACCATCTAAGAATTAATTTATATATAATCAATTAGAGAAAAGTTTTATTCAATTATATAGATTCGATTTGTAAATGAAGCTATACTTACGGACTAATGATTTAATTTATATATAATTGATTAGGAAATTGTTATTTCAATTATTTAATATTATAAGGTTTCAATTAATAAATTAATTTATACGTGTACTTACCATCTAAGAATTAATTTATATATAATCAATTAGAGCGAGTTTTATTCAATTTCGTATATAGATTCGATTTGTAAATTAATCTATACTTACGGGCTAATAATTTAATTTATATATATCGATTAAGAAAGTTTTATTCAATTATTTAATGAATAATTTTTCAATTTATAAATTAATTTATACGTGTACTTACAAGCTAAGAATTGATTTATATATAATTATAAAGTTTCAATTTATAAATTGATTTATACGTGTTCTTACCAGCTAAGAATTAATTTATATATAATCCATTGGATAAGTTTAATAAATAATAAAGATTCAATTTATAAATTAATTTATACGTGTACTTACCAACTAAGAATTAATTATATATAATAATTAGAGAGAAGTTTTATTCGATTATAAAGATTCGGATTGTAAATTATTTTATACTCACCGGCTAATAATTTAATTTATATATGATCAATTTGGGATTTTTATTCAATTATTTAATATTATAAGGCTTCGATTTATAAATTAATTTATATGTGTACTTACCATCTAAGAATTAATTTATATATAATAATTAGAGAGAAATTTTATTCAATTATATAGAATTAATTTGTAAATTAATCTATACTTACTGGCTAATGATTTAATATATAATCGATTATGGAATTTTTATTTAATTATTTAATATTATAAGGTTTCAATTTATAAATTATTTATAAGTATACTTACCCTCTAAGAATTTATTTATATATAAAAGTGTTAATCAATTATAAAGATTCATTTTATAAATTAATTTTATACTCACCGCCTAATAATTTAGTTTATATATAATCCATTAGAGAAGTTTAATAAATAATAAAGATTCGATTTGTAAATTAAGTTATACGTGTACTTACCAACTAAGAAATATTTTATATATAATCGGTTAGAAAAGTTTAATCAATTATAAAGATTCGATTTGTAAATTAATTTTATACTCACTGTCTAATAATTTAATTTATATATAATCGATTAAATAAGTTTTATTCAATTATTTAATATTATAAGGTTTCAATTTATAAATTAATTTGTACTTACAATCTAAGAATTAATTTATGTGTAATCGATTAAGTTTTAATCAATTATAAAGATTGAATTTGTAAATTAATTTTATACTCACCAACTAATAATTTAATTCAATTAGAGAAGTTTTATTCAATTATTTAATGAATAAGGTTTAGTTTATAAATTGATTATACGTATACTCACCATCTAAGAATTAATTTTTATATAATCAATTAGAGAAGTTTTAATCAATTATAAAGATTCGATTTGTAAATTAGTTTATACTTACGAGCTAATAAATTAATTTACATATAATCGATTATTCAATTATTTAATATCATAAGGTTTCAATTTATAAATTAATTTATATATTAATCGATTAGAGAAGTTTTAATAAATTATAAAGATTCAATTTGTTTATACTCACCGACTAATAATTTAATTTATATATAACCGATTAGGGATAATAGATTAGAGAAGTTTTGTTCAATTGTAAAGATTCGCTTTATAAATTAATTCTATACTTACTATCTAATAATTTAATTTATATATAATCGATCAGAAAAGTTTTATTCGATTATAAATTATTACAAAGTTTTCAATTTTTAAACTCACCGGCTAATATTTTAATTTATATAATAATTAGAGAAGTTTTATTAAATTATATATTATGATGAAGTTTCAATTTATACTCACCGTCTGAAAATTCAAAGAATAATTTAATTTATATATGGTTAGAGAAATTTGATTTATAAATTATTAATTTAATTAATATTAATGTGTACAGTCGTCCTGCGCTACCCTCTTTATAAGCGTCATTTTTTGAAAAATTATTAGAATATACTGTATTTATTAAACCATTTTATATAATCGCATTACTATTAAAATTTATAATCACACCGGCGCGATTATAGAGGACGACTTTATATGTTTATTTAAATTTTTATCATGAAATATTATAAAACTATACTTCGTTTATTCAGATGCTTAGTAGGCATGGTAAAAGCAGGGTCGATAATTATTGTAAAAGTTAAAATGGTAATAAAGATTAAATAAAATTTCGACAACATTTTTGAGACTGATTTTTTTCAAGAGAAAACGTTAGTAGAATGTAAAAGAAACGCGAAGAAAAGTACAAACAGATTAGCAATTTATAATTTTCTAGATGCGTGCTGTGCAATATTATAATTAATTAAATGCATATACGTAAATTACTTATAGTACGCATTGTCATGTTATAATGCATACTATCATCAATTTAATTCCATATTTAATCAAATATAATTAGATACGTAGCTTAATCACAGATCACTCATGAAATTTCCCCTGCAGGACGGCGTAAGGGATAATGCTCGTAATTATAATGCATACTATTATAACGTATTTAATTATAACGCATACTATTATGTATCCCAAACTGTTTCGGCACCAAATTATGGATATGGCAGCTTTGGGATTTTGCCCATATACCAGAAACGGAGCTTGTACAACGTACAACGTAGGGTATGGTTTACATTTTCAAAGGCTAATTGGAGGGAACGTACATAACAACGAATGGAAGAAATGCGACGAATTGTCGCTGCGAATTCGTTGCTATTGCGTAACGTCACTCGAAAATTGGTTGAGGCGGTTACGATTTGGTACAGGTTAAGGCGGCTTTTGAGCAGGTTACCAAATAGAGACAGAGTCTTTAAAGAGCGTTTATTAATTAGGGGGTTGAAGAAGTTTTTATTAACAAGTTTCATTTATTATGTAAGGCACACATTTCGACTATTCTTACAAGAGGAAAGATTCCACCTCTATATATAACAACTTTTATCATAAGAATGGTACGTAGCCTTTCTCCCTTCTTTCATTGAACTCCCAACTCATTTCACCTTATTTGTACTAACTTTTTACCCTTTCATACACAACCTTTTCGTTACTTTAACGCTTCTCATAATCCATATAGAACTTATTCAAACAGGGTAACATTAAACTACTGTCCGTCACGGTGCAAGCTGGTAAATCTCAATCGACTTTTCTTATTGGATGTGTGGTGATTTTCGCGTTGGGGCTTGTGTACGATCTTTCTTTGACCGAGCGGCATAAACTCATACAGGGAGATCCCAAAATTCCGGGTCGAAACCATCGGGTTTAGCCCGGCATTTAGTTAGTGTTTAGTAATACAAGTTAGCCATTTCTGGGCCAAAATTATCAGTTGGGCAGCTTTACTTAATGAATGAGCTATGGTTTCATTAGCAAAACTTTTAGTGATCTTGGGCAAAATTGGTTAATTCCGGCCCTGCCGATCATGATTCCGAAGTATTCCGACCCAGAATTTTGGGCATGATGATTACAATGATTTGATGCAGTTTAACATTGACAATACATAATATATTTAAGCAATAAGATAGCTGCGCAACGTTGTCATGCAGAACCAGGAACGGGAGACGTGAGGAATATCGGTATTGCATTAGTAAATATATCGGTTGTGATGTGTTATATAACAGTACACTATGTACTGTGCATGGCAGAATTGTTGAAAGACTGTGCGGTGTGACTTTTAGAATCCAGGTTAATTAGAATTATGTTAGCTAGTATAATTCTGGTCGGGTTGGATAATGCTGCAAGCTGCGCAGTGGCTCATTTTTCTGGTCCTTTCTAAGGTATAATAGTAAAGTAGTACTGTACAATTGTATAAATATGTACAGAAGTACGAAAATTGAGTAAAATTTTGATAGTAGGTATGGTTAACGTAGGTTCGTAAAATTAATTTTTACAAGTCCATTATCCGTTTGGCACATGGATGTGACGAATTATTGGGCGTGACTTATAAGCATTAGTTAATATAATTATTTAGCTAATGCTTGTCACACAAATGATTCACCATAGCTTCATGCCAAATGAAAGAGGAAACGTCCTTTTCAAAAGAATTTTTTCTTTTACAAATCGTACGTACTATCATGATTTCCACATGTTCGCCCCTATTTACGTTTCCGTACTGTACTATTTTGCTATATACCATCGTTTATACAGCTAATAAAATCGCCAGATACGCACTGTACGGACTGTATGTGAAAAAAAATTTGGGTATCATATTGTTTCACCCTGTTCCTAGTATAAGCAAAAACACGACATAGCTTGCCTTGTTATATTTTATCAAATCCAATTTAAACACGTTAACTTTTTTTTTATAGAAATCATGCGATGTATATGAAGTCCTTAAGATCAGGAATCAGGAATAAAACAATTAAAAACAAAGCATGACTTTAAATCTGAAATGCATGCACATGCACAAATAAGATACCTACATTGGTTGTATAAGCTATATCAAACCGGTTGCACTACATTCATATTGTTTGGGGTGTTACACAAGTCAAGAATTGATCATCCAATCAGATCCAAGATTTCGCACATCGACATTTGAATCGCATGTAAAGTACGTAAACCATACGTTGTACAAACTCCGTTTCTGGTATAAAGTAAACCGTTAAACAGCAAGCACAACTCTAAATCATGCGAAAACGAAAGGCATAAAATAGTAAAAGCGCTGCATAACAAAATTGATAATACA
>CAJVQA010011625.1:0-10596 GCA_910591915.1 Cetraspora pellucida
TCAATAGTTGGTATAATTACTGTATTAATGATATATGCTATTTGTTTTTCAGTAATTTTTTTAGTACTAGTAATATTAATTAGTTGGATTGCTTTAGCTTGAATTAGCTGACCTTGTTTGAATATAGATCTATTAAGTATGAACCAACAGCCCAGAAATTTGAATGGTTGGTTGGCTAGAATAGATTTTATTGATGAATCAAAGAAAAAAAGTTTAGCAATAGATGATGTGTTAGAAACCAGGATAGATTTAGCTAGATTAATTTATATATCTGTCATATCAAAAGATTTGAGGATATTGTTGATCGTGATCGTGATCGGAAGAAAAGATGCCTTTGTCAACTTAATGGAATTTTCCTACTTGAAGTGTGGTACAATGAAAATCCGGAAAAGGTCATTCCGGAAAGAATACAAAAAATTAAAGACTTCGTTAATCAAGCTTTTAAAGTTTTCGACCTATAATCAATTCATAATATATAACTTAATATCTATGTGTTTAATATACATGCATATCTTATATATGTAATTTTTTTCGTTACTTAATCTATTAGCATCTGTTGACTTTAATATACGATTTTTCATTTCAGCATAACAATGCATAGGGCCTAAAGCATTCAAGAATTTTTGCTTCTCCGATGAAAAAAAAGCCTATCATGTTCGAAGCCAAACCTGATTCAGAGTTAATTACCAAATACGTGTCATACTTGAAATTCCGAAATAGTTTTAGAGGGATTGATAACTATAATTTTGTATCTGCTCAGCCGTGGAATTCGCCATGCCCTACTTGTGATGGAAAACATGGGAATTATGGATTGCATGGCGAATGGTATAGAAATGGAACAGAATATTATCTTACCTGCAACAGTTCAAGCAATAAATTCAAGTTCGCTATCATAGTATAGTTCAGTCATATGAGATCAATCATCACAGAGTTATTCGGTAAAAGTTCTTGCCAAAGGTCTTTTTCTACTAAATTTATTTTTAAACCTGATAATATTGAATAGAGATAAGTCGCTTACTGCGCAAGAATTACTGCGCCCCAACGGACATAATAACTCGTGTGACCGCTCATCGAATAAACTAGGCTAATGCGTAGCATTGTGTGTCCGGAGCACATGACGATTATCATATAAGCATGCATATTTTTTGTAGTACTAAATTCATAGGAAGAAGTTCGTTTGATTGGCTAATTTTTATAGATCTACCCGTGATCACCCATGATAATTAACCAATAAAATTAAAAAATTCATCGCTTTAATACTATATACTAGAAAATAAAAAAACTTCGTATGAAGTTTATAAATTAATAAATATACGAAAGAATTAATTTATTTCAAATATATATAAGATAGATCGATACACATAAGTGAAGTAAAAGTGGTATTCATTATTAATAAACCCAATACATTATTAATAGCATCTATTTCAATGCAGTGAAACGTAGATCATTTCTACTTTTGATAAAAGATCTTCAATTGGAAAATTCTTTTTTAATTCTATGGTACAAAATTTGCGCCAATCATTGGCTGCGTTGTTATTTGGCACACAACCACCTTTTAAACCCTCAGGGATCCCCACGGATCCCTAGACTACATATTCATAGAATAACTTTTACAAGAATATTTTAAAGGTTTTTTAAAAACTGATTGTTATTTTTAGATAATAAAAAATGTCTTTTTTTAAATAGAAATCGGTTTTATAATAATCGCTTAGTATATTGCAGATCATTTCTAAATCGCGTAAAATACCTGACGAATGTCCTCCTATGAGGCCAGTAAAATTACCATTCTAAAATTATTTGAGGTCACATGTGATTAAAAAAAATGGTGGAAGATCTGAAATTTCTGACAAAATTAAATTACACTTATGTCTGAAAAACATATTCATGTTTATTTTAATCGAAAAGTCTCTAGTTGGGATATTAAAGACTTCTTAGATTGCTGTGAACTCGATGACATAAGTGACAAAATAAGTATTTACCTTAAATCTCTTGAGGCCATCGCCAACACTGAGGAAGGACAAAAGTGCGAACGAGCAAAGGAATTGCTTGCAAGATATAGGGAGGTAAATTCATGTTTTTTCTTTGTCTTTAGTTAAAAGCTATAGAATTTGGTGGCGTGTGCGGGATCTCGAAGGTCTCGTATCATTCAAGTCTCAAAGGCGAGCCACGAAGTTAGTGCTGGGGCGTGGGCAATCTCGAAGGTTGTCTTACGTTCAAGGCTCAAAGTTGACCTGGCACTAACCCCATTGGGGCGTGGACAATCTCGAAGGCTGTCTTACGTTCAAGGCTCAAAGTCGACCTGGTGGGATAAAAATAGGAGGATATGATAAATACACTAATCAATAATATTACTAACTTACCAAATTTTACGCGTTAGGGTTCTCGACCAGATCGAAAACTTGCTCGAAATTGGGAAAGTAAACATAGAAAGATGTCTAGTGAAGCTTCGAATTCGATTAACTTTTACGGGAATATACAGAACAATGGGATCATAGCGTCAGAAGCTACTAAAAATAAGAGTGTGACGAATACAACACATCCAGAAAAGAAAAGACCGGCCGAGGATGCCTCTCATGTAACCACTTCTCCTCCTAATCTTCGGCATCACACCCCACCTCCCCATTATATCTTAGTAAGTTCCGATAGTGAACCCGATGAAGACGATAATTCGGATAAGGAAGAAAAATTTTGTCTTGATATAAATACCGTTTCGTTTGACGATTATGTTGATCAAAGTAAAAGAGATTCCAAGTGGAAATTACTAGATGGTCGGCATCTTGTTAAAGCTCTTAATAGTAAGACTTCCGAAATGGTTAAACTATTCCCGAAAAAAGACAAAAAAGAGCAAACCCTAATTGCGAAAAGTGTCATCAGGTATGGTCTCATATTTTCCAAAGTTACTGATAAGAAATTTCTAACATGGTAAATACAGGTTAGGATTGTCTTCAATAATTGATTTATCATCCGAGTTCGAAGACGGAATGTGTTCATGGTTTGAGAAAGATTGGGCTAATATTAAAAAAAAGGTTTATGAAATTATTGATATGAAGCCGAAAGCTTTCGAGGGGGAAGTGGAAAATGTAATAGGCACAATTGAAGAGGAAAGTTACATATACTGACTTTTAAGCATGCGTACAACGTTACTTTGTTTACTTATCTTTATGTCTATTTGACTATAATCAGATGTGTAGCGCGTACAAATACAATGAAGCCCGAGACTATTCATATAAAATCAAAACTAGCAATACCTCTCAGACGTTAATACAAATATCAAATATTTATTTTTTTGTGTGAGTTTTTTCTTTAATTTTCGATTTAATTACATTATTCGTTAATTAATATTGTTAAATTTACTTTAGAATCGACAAATTTTTAAGAAAACCTTTTATTTTTGTTGATAACTCCGGAAAGTGCCAAGAAATGAGTGAAATCGAATATGCAATTGAGATGATTGCACCGATAATGAGCGAAATATTTAACGATACATTTGAATATATAAATCTTCGCTGGTAAGACCGATACATTTATTTTGCATGAGCAATAAATAGCATTGATTTCATACTTGTATATAGGGGAGAAACGCTTTCCAATGTAATGTCCGATCGGCGTAGAAAGGTTGATTTACGAATCATTCGTATCGCGGATAAACTTGAACTAAGTCATTCAGAGTGTGCAAAGATTCCATCTCCTACGAAAATAATACATGACCGGTCAAAATGTTTACGTACGCTGAAAGGTGTTTTAAATAATTTTTTGAAAAGAGACTTATCTGATGAAGAAGTGCGAGATTCAAAAATTCTAGGAATTCAGTTTTCTGGTAAGTGTATTTATTCGCACAATGAATCAATTACATAGTTAACCCTTTGGTTGTTTAAGGTTTACACGGTCAGATTATAGGAATAGAACTTTTAGATGATGGGTTGTACTTTGGACTTGAAGGTCCAACTTTTGAATTTCCGACACAATTTATGAATATTAAATGTCTCCGTAGTGCATTGGAGGCTTTATTTTTTTTCAAGGTGAAATATTAGCATTAATTGATAGTAATTAATAGTTATTTATTTTAAAGTATATTATATATATATTAGAAAAACGTCGTTGAAAAAGCAAAATTACAGGCCGATCCGACGAAGACTAATAATCCTCTTCATAAGATACTACATCAATCGGGTAGCTCAAAGGCAAAACATTTCAAGATCAAGTATATTCGAGATACATATTTTACTCCAAAAAAAAGAAAAGATGATCAGAATAGTTATAATAGTATATGACAGTGATCTCCGATAATGAAATTGCTAAACTTTTTTCGATATTTTTTTTCTCACGCTGTGAATTGGGAAATGTGGAGAGTTGTTTGTACTCATACTTTATCCTCTGAAAGATCCATAGTAATAAGTCAACAGTAGTTCGGAAAGTTATTACCAAGAATTGTCTGATGCAAGCACTAAAATAAAACTGCATTTAAAATAATCCCGATTGTGACATTTTGTCATGCCTTTTCATGTTCACAGGAGGCATTTTTTTCTTGTTCTTCTGCCTTGCCTATTCTCTGACACACAACACTTAGTCCACATAAAGTTATAGACAACGAACCTGTATAAATTTGAATCAATGTTATTCTCTAATATATGTTGATAAGGAATCGATATAAATCGTTAAAAGCGCTATAAACAATACTTATACTACATACTATATAATCACTATAAACCGCCTACTTGTAAAAGAAAGTATGATCGAAAATGAAATCCATAGAGGCCAGAAATTACAAGCTTGAGGCTGAGAATTCGAAGCTTAGCAAAATTGTTGAGAAGAATGTAAGACGTGCCGGATGTACAAATATTTATAGATTAAGTAAACTGCCCTTAAAAACAAACATAATATTTATCTAAAAAAAGGATAATCGAGGCTATTAATTGCAAATATAGTGAGCCACATATCAATAACCAACTTGAAACATTCCTTGAACGCTACGTGCATGAAGCTTAAATAAGTATATATAAAACTTTTTTTTTCTTTTTCTATCTGAAGTTTTTCAAATCCACTCATTTCTGCATTAGTCAAGCAAAAAATTTTGTTTCTGTTATAGAAGTGATAGAGCCTCTGACTATGCATAGTCTTCTCAGGTGCAGTCATTGCTTTTCAAAGCAGGCCCGGGATCCGTCTGTTACCTTTCCATAATTTATTTTTTCTCTGCTTATAAACCCAATTTTAGAGGGCATAATCATCACTATAATTGTCTGTGTGGTGAGGAGATGAAGACTGAACAAGATTCCCCTAGTTTAGTTTACTGAGTTATGAGATAAGAAACAGTTTGAATGTATCCATCTTGAAATTTATATAAATACTATACACAACCTTTTCTACAATCCTTTAAAAGTAAGTTAATTGTCTTTTATTATATTTAGTTTTTTTGTAATATAATCTTCTTAGGGGTATTTTTCACCTTTTAAGGCAGGCCTAGGGTTTGAGTATTTCCTCCCAATTCAGAGTTACATTTTTTTCTTGGACATGATCATTATCCTTAATATGAGATGTGTTTGAGGAGGAAGGTGATGCAGACTTCATAGGTTTTAAACCCCTCAAATCACACCACATAAAGTAATTTGAATACATCTACTGAGAAAATTTTATTACTATTTATGATAAAAAATATCTGACATATCAATCTAACAATTTTTTGAATATATATTTTCTAGCATAAGATCCAGAGTGAAACCTGTCTTTGCTATTTTAATAAAAAATCTATAGCTCAGAAAACTTGGCATATATATTCACAATTATTATTAAAATTCAAGAAATTTATATTAATATTTTTTTCTTGAAAATAGAAGTTTCTAGAATTAAAATAGTCAATTTTTAAAGAATTATATAGATATAGTTTGCTATACAATTTACACAAATATCACATATAGAATGTGGTTATCTAATAAAATGGTCAGGTTGTCAACCTCCCAAGTGGTAGGTTGGGTGTTCCAATCTCATCGATGATGAAAATTTAAATAATCACCTATGTAATATTTATATTATAGCAACTGTTACTAATGATTAGGTTAGGATACCTTAATAGCAGTTGCACTAGCATGACTGGCAGGTTATGAGGCATCTGTGTAAGTATGTCATTACACAAAGAAATGCAAACTAACAAATCAGGCAATGCAAATACTAGATAAATCCTTGTAGTCATATAAATTTATTGAAATTAGATAACAAGAAGTCCATTTGGGAAGATCTGAGTAGAGAAGTAGCTGGATCTTCAATGATTCTACTGTAAAGCCTAGTCTAGAGAAATGGATACCAAGGTTGTGGTACTCAGTCATAATAGCTAGATGAGTAAGAACCTTCAGGTTGGGAGTCTCAGAATATCATCAACCAGATTGTTAAAACAAACTGAAGAAAAAGGATATTGGGTTGATCTAATATATCGATGGACTGGTCATAGTCCTACACAGGCTATTTGGATTAGAAGTTTAGTAAAAAGGCAGGTGAAAAGGCAGAGGTATACTAAAGTACTGGGGTTATGTTGTGAAGTAGATGTTGGAGTCTAAGTGAACTCTACAAGGGCATAGCAGTTTAATGATCAGCTCTGACTACAAGTATTAGTTTGGCTATAATGATACCTAGGTTAGTTATAAAAATAGGTACAGAAGGCTCTAGAGGGTTTACTTTAAGGATAAATTAGTTCTAAGATTGAGATGATGATCTGGGCATCTGAGTATGACCTAGTGAGTTAACACAAATTACAGATTCAGAGAATTTAAAGTAAAACACTCAAACAGAGATATTAGATATAGCAATTAGTGGGGAACCTTTAGGCAGATTCCTTAAATAGGTAATATAAAAAAGTTATATATATAGCCAATTGTACTCTTTTCTGTAGTAGTTCATTGAACTACAATACTGATAAGTGATTAATAAAAGTCAAAAGACCAAAGAAGTCATCTTAAAAAAAAAAAAAAACAAATATCATATATATTTTAAAGTTTTAATGATTTTTACTTTGCTATGTTCATCAATACAATAAAATTTGTGATTCGATAGCCATTTTAATATATAAGTTCATTCTGAATATTTAACAATTCTATAGTCTTGTCAATATAATACTATAAAAGCAAAATATATAATACAAAAGATAATCAATTATTTAGTTATTTTTTCTTCTTTTCTGTCTAGATATTAGAAAGGTAATATTTAAATAAGATAGAAAAATTCTAATACTATATATGCACATCTTTAGCTTAAATTTTTTGGCCAAAATAATCTACATATTGATTATTAAGAATTTTTATACAATGAAAACTTATATCTAAAAACTTCTTCTTGTTAGAAGTATTATCATTTCTTATTATATTTCAAATTCGACTTGCCTATATCTCGGTCTCAACTTGTAAGTTCTCCAAGCCCATTGAAAAACTATTACACATTAATTATATAAACTATAATTCTTTTTTTAAGTTTGTTTTTATTTAAATATTTATAATCATAATAGCTCAAGCCTTTACTGTATATAAAATAATATCTCTTATATATCTTATTAACTATATTAATGCTAAGTAATGATGCTCCTTTCTCTTTTTTCACATTCTTTCATACAGGATTAGAATGCATATTAGTGGTTTCAGTAATATATTTTTTTAGATAATCATTTGTATATTTGATTGTATTTTTGTAAATAATTACTAAGAAGTTGTATACAATGCAATAAATATAAACTGAATGCTCTTCATATGATCTTTCAATTATTTGAATAAATTCATTTTTGGAGAAGTATTTTAAGTTATATTTGAGAAGTATTTTAAATAGGCAATAAATATGAAAATATCACATTTCTGGTGTTTTATTATTATAACTATATTGCAAAATGTTTAACACTTGCATTACTCTGAGATTTAAATTAGAATAGAAATTAGTTTTAACTATTTTTTTACTCTAGTTTATAGTAGTTTATAGCAGTTTATAGCTGATTCTACTAATTTATAGTATTTTTAGTGATTTTTTATCAACTTATATTTATGAATATCATGATTTAAATTTGTAGCCAGAAACAAAAAAAAATTTAAGTAATTATTATTATATATTTCATAGATTTTTATTTCTTTATTGCATATATTACAAGTAAATATTAAGATATAAATTATATTACTCATTCATGATTTCAAGAATAGCATTAGAAAAATGGTAGAATTGTTATTAAAATTATAAATTAGCTAGATTGCTTTTTTTCTTGCACTTTTGTCTTACATCTTTCTTTTTTTGTAGATTTAATAATATGTTAAACCTTAGTCGAATGACAAGAGAATCATCCTTCAGCCTACTAAGATCAAATACAACAAACTTACCTTTATTGAGGTAGCTATTAATAACCATAGATGCACCTTTTACATCATCAGTATTTTGTCTAATAATTTTGAAGATATCATAAGCATTACTAACACTATTAAATATCACTAAATGGAAGACATTTTCTTGAATAATAATAAGAACTTTATGATAATATTGTGATATATAAATAAATGAAATGTTCCTATGATGCATATGAGTAAAGAAAGTGATAATTTGATTTTGTATATACTCTAAGGCAACATACAAATCCTCAAAAATAATAACAGTGTTTCTTTCTGATGAGAATGATTTCATGTTTGGAATCCTTTCAAAAGAAATATAGCTAAACTGAATATTCTCATAATATAGTGCTTTTGGATCTTTTGAAATTATGCCATACATATATCTTACAAATACCTATTTTGGTTCATCAGAATAATAACCACATACTATTAAATCATTACATCTAATATATCTTATTTCTTCTTTTTATTCTTTATATATATGCTTACTCTTATCTCTTAAAAACAAATTTGCTAGTAAATTGGTCTTACTTGTACTACTTCTTCTGCTGACTATCTTGCTGAAAGGCTATGTTATTGCTGAATGTCTGACATTTTTAAATGATTCATGCTTTGTAATCTCATCTATATTTATAAGATACAGTTTCATAGAGAGCAGTCCAGTTGTCTTTTGGTTCTTTTGCATAATGGTTCATGAAACTATAACTTTGATTTTTATAAACTGGATAAAAAATTTCTTTTTTTTGATTGAGCAAAAAAATTGTCTATATATATATTATATAATTAATATTATCACTAAGGATAAAATAACAAGCTTGAATATAGGCAGAATTATATACTAATTATTAACTAAAGCATTACCAACCTCTAATATAACAATAGATAAGACTTGAATATTATCAAGTTTCTCTTTCTGCTTATTGCAGACATGGTCTATTAGAGACTCTATCACATCTTTCACTTTACTTTTATTAGCCTCAAGCTCTAAGTAGTGTGAAGACAAAGAGAAGGTCTTAGAGAAACTGGATACCTCTTCTATAACATCACTACCTGTTTTTCAATCATTAGTTGATAGACATAATTTTAGAGAAATCTGTTCTAATTCATCTTCCAGATCACTTTCTTTAGACCTGAGGCAGAAAATTAATCTATTCTTAAATAATAAATTATATATAACCTTCTTTAGTTCATTTTTTAATTCTTTTATTCTAATCTCAAAAAAGGAATTGTGCAGTAACTGAGTAGTATCATTATCCTTTAATAAAGCTTTTTGTGCTATTTGTTTAAACTTAGCCTCTAATTTATTTATTCTAGCCTTTAGAGAGACAATTTCAAAATCCTTTAAATTAATCTCAGACTTTAGCAATTTTATTTCTTTTAACTGTTTAGTATTAAGATTAGCATAAGACTTTTATTTGCAAGTAATTTGAGACATAAGCCTATTATTCATACTATTTAGTTGCTTGGTTAGTAGAATAATTTAATTTATAGAAATTTACATATGATCATTTTCTTCATATAAGTGATTTAGATCATTTTGTATATGCTTATTTTCTTCATATAAGTGATCTAAACCATTTTGAATATACTTATTTTCTTATCTAAGGTTTAATATTTAGTTATAAGCTGTTTGGCTGATCTTATAAATATTTTACACTCTTTTTTTAGTTGTTCTTCAAACTCTAAATGATTAGGTGAATATTAATTAGATGAAGGGCTTCCAAGTTTTCTACTATTACTATTGTCTATATTATTCAAGGTATAGATTTAAGGCATAGTTTTTTTATTTTACAAATATAAAAAAAAAATAAAAAATATTTTTTAAAATAATATACTCTTTCTATATTTTCAAAATAATACATTTATTCTAATTATCTTAATAAATCTTTTTTCAAATTAATGTATTTATCCTATTTATTCTATTAAATTATTTTTGAAATAATATATTTTTTCTAAATATCAAAAAGATTATACTTATCTTATTTATCTCAAAGAATATATTTTTTCTATTTATCTTATTTAATATTTTTTAAAATATTTTATCTAAAAAAAATACACCATTGTGATTATAGTTAAGGGTAGAGGGTACATAGATCATTTTTATATAGTTTTATATGATACTTTGAAATTTTTATATAAAATTAAAATATACTATTTATAAAACTTTTTTAAATTATAACCAATTTTTATTAAAATTTCACAAAATATAAATAAAATAATTTATCTATTATGGTAAAATTTTGAACTATTATTA
>CAJVQA010011626.1:0-10596 GCA_910591915.1 Cetraspora pellucida
GGAAAATTATAAAATATAATATAGAGCTAAAAATAAATATATACTAATATAGGAAAAAAATAAATTCTATTACAGTACTTATTTTATATACTAGTTATTTGGTTTATTTATCTATTTTTTTAAAAGTATTTTCTAGATTTTTATTAATTTAATAGTATTATTTATTTATAATTTTCAAATAAATTTCCGACTCTTTAGTTTTTTTGCTTTCTGCACTTGGTAATCTTATTATAAATTTGTACTGAAGTCTTATATAACTTTTTTTTTAATTTTGGTGATAATGCCAATTGGTTTATTAGCTTTAATTTGATATAGTACAAATTTATAGTTACTAGTACTATATACTATCTAATTTTATACCACTGACTTTACCTAGTTACCTTTATAGCACCTAAGAGCATATTTGTTATATGGCTGCATGCAGTTACTTTGACAACCACTTGTGGTCAGAATATATCTTAAACAGCTACACAGATAAGGATATCCACTAAACTTAATGCAGTATTCCAAATGTCAAAGGTACTGTCTTTTATAAATTATACTCAAATATTCCATTTATATGTTTTATCTAGTCTTGTTTCTTTTGTCTTCTAATCTAACTATATCTAGTATTTTCTTGTTCTTCATATTTTTCATCTTTTAGTTATTATATTACTCCCAAATTGGTCCTATTTAGATATGTCTGATCCTTATGATCTTCCATTTTTAGTATACTTATTATTGATTTCTCTAAGATGTTTTAACAATGGTCTAAGATTTGTAATAAATCTGTATCTCAAACTAGACATACTGTCATTATTGATTTTTTTGACCAATCTGTATCTTAAGTCAGATCTGTTATTACTATTTCTGTAAATATTTTAGGTCTTAATATTATACAGTAACTTAGTGTTGCATTTAATTTCCAATATGGTGCTTCTTTTTTATGATAGAAACTAACACTTGTTGTACTTACAAACAGGACAATTTTGGTTATGCCTAGGAAGTTCTTTTGACCTTAGTGATACTATACTATCATATATTGCAAGCTCCTAGCTTATTCAATAATACCTGCAAAACAATTCTGGTTATACATAGAGAGTTATACTGACTCCAGTGATGTTATATTATCTTGCAGATCTTATCTTATATTGGTTAGTTAATCCTAGTCTTGTTCATTATAGACTTCCATATAGATATAACCAAAATCTGATTTGGTATCTTTATATTGTATAAGGAATTATATACCAATCTTCAAGATTTTTTCTTTTATAATTAGATTATTTAGCTGTGTTAGAGGTGTTTCTAATTTTTGGTTAGACTAATTCTTTACTATAGTCTATTCTCATGTTCACTACTTTTTTTATCATTTCAGTTTTGGTTACTTTCAGACTACTCCTCCAATTAAATTCTCTTTTCAAGTTCTAATTAAGACTTATTTGCATAATTTGTTAATTATTCTTCCAAGTAAGTATCCCACAAGTTAGATACAAGGATGTTGGTATTGCTTATATTAGAAGGTGTAAGGATGTTGGTGCTGCCCTAGTTTGAAAAACTTATATGTGCAATCTTTCTATAATTGTAACTTTCTATAACAAGCACTTGTTATACATAGTGCCTGCACTTCATAATTGGATCTTCTTTTAGGAATTTTTATTTTTATTATTGTACTGCACTTGGACTTAACTACAAGGCTTCACATTTAATTACAAGCTTCTTATTAGATTATAGAAACTAAAATCTTTCAATTTTGGCTCTAGCTAAACTTGAACTGTTGATTTTAACTATGAATGTATAAAAGCTTAACTGCTAAGCTATGGGACCCACATCTTCTTATATAACATTAGTTATTAATATTTTTCTTTATATATATAATATTATATTTTAGAGAATGGTGATTCTAGTGTAGTGGTTGGGTTGTTATTCTTCAAATAGCAGATCTAAGATTCAAATCCCACTTACAATGAAATTTGGAAATTATATATGTATTACAGAAACTGTCTTCTGTTGATCAGTTGGCCTTATGCAGCTGTAATCCAAATACACCAAGTTAGATCTCACCAATATTGGAAGCTCAGAGCATTTATGTGAAGTGTAATATTACATGTATATAGAGAAATGTTAATAACCAGTGTTGTATAAGACTTCAGTGCAAATCCATGATAAGACTACTAGATGTAGAAGACTAAGGAACCGAGAAAACAGAATCCTACTTGGAAATTTCTAAGTAAAGAGATAGCACAAACTTTTGACAGTACTGTCAGACCAATAGAAGTCCATGAAACATCTTTATAAAAACCGAAGATTAAAACCAAATATCAAAATATGTAGAGAAGCATAGACCAACCAGGCTGCCAGATTGCTAGAAGAAAAGAATACTAAGGTATACCATACTGGGCCATCTGAATTGGTAGTCTAGAATGAAACTAATGGTTCTGAGTTATAGTTAGTAGAGGATAATGGAGAAGATGTTAAAAAGATAAATACTAGAGTTTGGGTGAACTTTACAAGAATATAAATAGTATAACATAGCAGTTTAAGGTTAGCTCTAACTGCAAGTATTAGATAACTATAGCATGTTATATAATACTAGGTTAGCTGTATGTAAAACACAGAAGGCTCTAGTAATGATGCTTTTAAGGATACACTACATAAAATAAAATATAGAGTCTTAAGGATACAGGTAAGCATTTAGATCTTCTTGACTGACTTACATAGTAGAGATGATCTAGTGATACAGTAAGGTTGCAGTACAAAGAGTTTAAATAGGCAACATCTCTAGTTGAGTTGCAGATATAGCAGCTAGTATAGAACCATCAATGGACTACTTAATTAGACACCAAAAGTGTACGTGTGACTAGTTGTACTCTCTAATGTAAGAAGACTCTTTTGAGACCTTGGCTGTGAGTCCTTATATCCTAACTATACTGAATAAAAAGCTCTAGCTTCAAAAGAAGCTAGTTTAATATAAAAAAACTAATATTATATTTTATATAAATGTCTTGAGTTCTTATTTAAAATGATATAACTAAAAGTTACAAATATATTAATTCAATTAATCACAAAATAATTATTATAATATAAATATAAATTTTAAATTTTATTATTTATGAAATTTAAATACTAAACCTATTACTTAGAGATTAATAACTTATTCACTTTGCTGGATTATTACTAAGACTATGAACATTTTGTAAATAAAAGATAACTAATTCCCTTTACAACAATGTCATCATATATATGTTATATTTAATATAAACATAAAAGGTAATGTTTGCTATAATGCTATAACAGATAACATATAATACAATAATATATATATGACATTTGATGTGATGCTATATATATTGTCATGTAATATAATGCTATATATTTGCTATATGTCTTGCTATATACTATAATGCAAATGTTTACTATATGCCATAATGCTATATATTTACTGTATGCTGTAATGTTATATACTTGCTATATGTCATAATGCTGTATACTTGCTATATACTATAATGCCATATGCTTGCTATATGCCATAATGTCATATACTTACTATATGTTATAATGTCATATACTTGCTATATATCATAATGCTGTATACTTTTTGTATGTTGTAATACTATATACTTGCTATATGCTGTAATGCTATATGCTTACTATATGTTATAATATTGTATACTTACTATATGCTATAATGCTATATACTTGCTATATGCTATAATGCTATATGCTTACTATATATTATAATGCTATATGTATACTTACTATATCAGATATGTTGTAATTAGAGCTTATATTTGAATAATATTTTTTTTTTTTTTAAATATTAAGGTAAGTACTTGTAACCTAGAATTTTATTAATAGTATATTTGGCTAATAGTTGCATTACAACCACAGAGGGCAACTATAGAAAAAGTATACAACTAGCCATTTATATAACTTTAGTTATTGTCTAATTTAAGTAGTCCACCTGAAGGTTCTATATTAGCTGCCATACTTGGAATCCACTTGTAGATTCTTTATTTAACCACTCTGTTTTTGTATTCACCTACCTATCTCTGCTTATTAACAACCCCAGCTGATGCCAATAAAAATATGCTATGGTCACTAAGTCTTTAAAGCAGTTCACTCATATAGGGAACCTTTGACCTTGTACTAAACCTTCTAAAATCTTCTGTATCTTATTCTTATAGCTGACCTAGTATCACTATGGCTGAGACCAATACTGGCAGTCAAGATGTATCATTAAATTGCTATGCCCTTGTAGAGTTCAGCCCAACCTCAGTACTAACTTTACAACATATTCTTCTACTTTGGTATTTAATTCAAGTTCTACCAAGCTGCCATTCCAGATAGCCCAGAAAGGTAAAATAAGACCATACTTCTGGTTTACATGTTTGCTAGCATGTACTCTTTTTCTTCAAAACTCAGAAATTCTGACAGCCTGGTTGGTTCATCTGGTTTCTCCTCAAAGACCAACACATTTGTTCAATTTACAAGTTCTAGCTCCATTTTATAAGTTATTTAAATAATATTTAAATAACATGAATATGAAGAATAAATAAAAAAATATTATCAGAATTACAAAACTAAAATCTATTTTATTTTTTTTGCATATTGATGATTTTTTTTGTAGATATAATTAATTTAATATAATAATATTTTAAAAACAAATTAAATTGCAATTTAAAGTAAATAAAGTACTATATTAATAACTTTTTGGAGTTATATATTGTTAACTTAAATTTTATTAAAATTTAATTTTAATGCAATATTAGCTAATATCAAAATTATATGAATTATTTTATAATATTTTTTTTTATGTTTTTTTTAAATATTAACAGTAAGGCCATGCCTTTAACTTTATTGAAATTCAATTAAAGTTTTTTTTAAAAAAAAGCTTGCTTTTAAATTACATATAAAAAATAAAGACTCAGATATAATATTTTCTTTATGTAAATGTATCTTAAAATAGAATTTCTTTTATTGCAACACATTTCAGAAGAACTATGTATTAGCCTTTGTGGTTTTGATAATATATAAATATCTTGTTTTACAATAACAATAATGCACTTTCTAATAGCATTTTTAGATTTAGCAAATTTTTTGTAACAATCTTTTTAACTCTGATTTCATTTGCATTACTCATATTGATAAATTTTAAATAGATAATATCATGCATTTATCATTTTCAGCTTTAATTTTTTTGTTATAACAACAATATCAGCATTATATACTTCAATATATTTATTAACTATTATTTTAATTTTCAAGTTCTAAAAAACTATTTAGTACATCAAAAGGGTTATAATCCAAATCAGCAAGAGAAATAATTTAGGCCATCTTTGTTCAATGTTCAGAATTGTTTTTAACTGTCAAATCAACAATATTTTTAATTAATAAGGTTGTAAAATAATCAAGTACTACACTATCTAATAAATTTTTACTGCTAATTCTTATTTAATTATTCTAAAAATCTATTATATTACTAATAGATATCAAATTATATGCATTTTGAAGATTACTTTCTAACAATTCTTTACCAAAAAACTTAGCTCATATTAAATGTTAGTTATATAATATAATTTAAGTTTTGTTATTCCTTTTAGTCTATTTAAACTCAAACCTACTTGTCATTCTTTAAGAATTCACTTTAATGTTAAAAAATTCCTCTTATAGCCAGCTTGTATAGAGTTAATTAAAAATATTCTGTATGCCAATTTAGCTAAATGTTAAGGTTAATTCTTGAAAAAACCTCACCAAATTTTTGGAGTATCTATATTAGCAATATAGAAAAGGTTAAATAGTAACAAACATGTTTTAAACATGCCTTAAAACAGCACAATTATGCAATTAATTTTTTATCTTTTAATTGAATATAGCCAAAATTTTGCCAAAGTTTAAAAAAAGTAAATGCTGCTTATAAAACTTCTGGTTTTTTAAACCTTTTTCTAAAAAATTAAATAATAATTTCAAATTAATCAATAAATTACTATTTAGTTAATTTTTTTATATCAGCCAAAATTACTGTTTTCAAATAGTTAAATAAAATATAGATTCTCTATTATACTTCAAACAATTATAAAAAATCTTATCTCTATATTTTAAATAAATATAATAAGCTAAAATATAAAATAGATACAAAAATTTCTTATAACATCAATTAAAAACATAAATAGCTAAAATTTTAAAACTATTTGTTTTAGATAAGTTATTAATTGCTGTAGTTAACTTAATTAAATAAATAAGGCAATCAGCTAATATTGCATTATTAGCTTTTAATATACAAATATTTTTTTTAATAGGTTTTCACACTAGGTATACAAAACAACAGGTAATAAAAAAACTTTTATTAGATATCAAATTACTAATTTCTGTATTAGTAATTGATTTACTATAATTAGCAAGTATCTATATAATACCAAAATTTATTTAATAATGATTATTTATATAGAGCTTAAGCTGGAATAATTTTAATAATAAAAGAATACTAGTATATATATGCTTTTGATATAATATAGTACTTTAGACAATTAGAGAAAAATTTACTAAAATTTATTATATCATAAAATTTATTAGTAAATCTATTATACTAAACATAATTTATTATATCATAAAATTTATTAGTAAATCCATTATACTAAACATAATTTATTATAATATGAATCTGAATTTGATCCATTATATCAAGATTTTACTTAGTCTTCACTATATCAAGAGTTTATTATATTAAAAGCCATATATATATAAATTTTAATAGGTATTATAGGCTTAAATAAGAAAATCCAAATCCTAATATAAGCTATTACAATTTATAATAATATTATATTAACTGACTTATCTAGTCAAATACTAAATAAATATAAATTATTGAGTTAGTAGTTAATTATAAGGATTTTTAGCAAGTTTTTACTCATGTTTTTAGCCTACTATTTTTAATTTTTATATTCACAAGCTTTTTTGTAAATAATAAATTGCTTGTATAAGAATTTTTAAAAAAACAATTAATTTTTCTACAATTATTAATTAATTTTTTTATTCTCTTTAATTTAACCAAATTAGCTGTAATAAGGTTAATAGCATAAGCAGCACAATGGACATTTCAGATATATAGATATATTTCTTGTATTTTTTTGTATATAGCATTACAGTTTGATGCAATATCTGTTATGATAACTATAAACTTGTCTGTGTTAATATTTTTAATAATCTCTAATATTTCACTTGTCAAAAATTTACAATAAGAGATTAATTAGAATAATTTTTTAATTTGATTAAATATTCTTTTCAAGTATCAGTTATAACAATGTAATTGTAAATAGAATCTATTAATAATAACATTCAGTCATCTAAGACTTTATAATAAATTAATAAATTTAAAACTTAATAATTAAAAAATTAATACTGTTTTATAAAATGGGTTATACTAAAAGATCATATGTTAATACTAACCTAAGGTCAAATAATCTGCTTTACTTAAGTTTTTATCAATTGCTTTATTTACTTGCACTAATTCTTTATCAAATAATTAATTAGACAAAGTTGTTCTTAAGAGTGGGTTGTATGCAAAATTAAATTTCTTTAATATATCTTAAATAAATGGATTATCAATAATGTTAAAAGAAATTCTTATCATTACTTAGACTTTAATTAATT
This sequence comes from Cetraspora pellucida, assembly GCA_910591915.1. Classification (NCBI taxonomy): domain Eukaryota; kingdom Fungi; phylum Glomeromycota; class Glomeromycetes; order Diversisporales; family Gigasporaceae; genus Cetraspora; species Cetraspora pellucida. The sequence goes on from CAJVQA010011626.1 coordinate 7,627, forward strand.
TTGATCAAGATTGCTATTAATAGTTTTTGATAATAGATAGTTTAACATATAATAAAATATTATTATTGCTTGTAGCATAAAGTTTGATAGAACACAGCTTTTTTTTAATCTTTAAATATAATTTATATTTCTTTCAGCAACTTTTTTACACCAATAATGTAATATATTATTTGGGCAACTGGCATATTTATTTGTCCAATGCATTTCTAATTGTATTGGTTTTTCTTATACCTATATTTTCTTATAATAACTACAAGCTGCCTCATAGTGTCTGTTGTTTTTTTTAGTTTTTTTAATGAAGTAATCCTATATTTCAGAAAATGTGTATCTATTTTGCTAAATATTTTGTAAACTTAATTGTTATATAATAGTATTTGTTGAAATTTACGAGTTAGAAATATCTATTTTTGTAATAATAGTTGTTGCTATTTGCATTTTGATATTTTCAGCTTCTGAAATAAATCTTTATTGTCTTTTAGAGAAAACCTATCTTTTTTTTGAACTTTTCTCTTTCACATACTTTTCTTGTTTATTGTTTTGAACTAAAATCATAATATTTAATAAATATTAATAATTATCTATATTACACATATGCTATATCATATATATTTCTATTTTTTAACATTTATACCTTTGAGAGGTTTTAAGAGATATGCAACTTAGTTCTCAAATAATCCATAATAATTAAAATTTTTTTCTGTATTTATAGTTATATTAATTTCTTATTAGATACCTTAACTATTTCTTTATTTTAATCTTTTAATAATAAGATATATTGAAATATCCTATCATTGAATTTCAAATACAACCTATATATTGTAAAATTTTGTATATGCTTTGCTTTAATAGACTTATTATCACATTTTCTGCATTAATTAGCCAATTTTATTCTTTTATTATTTTAAACATTTTTACAAATATACAATAATTTAAATTTGAAATGTAAAAACATTTAGTTTATAAGAATAAATATAATTTTTTGTTAATAAATTACATTATATAATAATTTTAACAACAATTATATTCATACAATTATCTTACCTTTTGATTTGATATACACTATGATATTGATGTTATTCTTTTAATTATTTGACTATAATTAACATTTGCTATTGTTTTTATTTTATTTGTTTTTTCTTTGTCTTTTCTTTTTTAATTTTAACAGTAGTATAATATTTAGAACAATATAGCTGTTAACTGATGAAAGTTGATAAAATAATTAAAAGCAAACATTTGAGTGTTATGTTCTTAGTAAACATTATAGTCATAAGAACTTAAATCTCTTTATTTAAATTATAGACAAAAGAATAGGTACAGTTAAACCTTTTTAAATGCAATCTTTTTAAATGCATAACTTTTCTAAATGCATGACTTGGCTTGGTCTTAACTCATATGATACTTATAGATTTTTATCTTCTTAAATACAAAACCTCTCTAAATGCAAAATGTTTTATCAGCTTTTAGCTATGCATTTAAAAAGGTTTGACTATATTTATAGATATATTGAGCTAACAAAAAATATAAAATAAAAAAAACTTAAATTTATTATAGCATTAAAGCAAACTTAAAAAACTTTGTAGACTATAAATTGAAAAAAACTTAAAAGTTTAAGAGTTATAGATTATAAAATATTTAAAAAACTTAAGAAATAAATCAAGAAAAAAATTAAAGATTGTTTTTACTTTATATTCATAATGGCAGCCATTCTTATTACATCATTATCATATATAACAAATATGCTAAAATTCTGTGGAATTAGGTTTAGGTTGCAAATAACTTGTCTGAGTCTCTAATTTTAATATCTTATTTTTTTTTTTTTTGATATTAAGGTAACTTCTTTGGTCTTTTGACTTTTATTAATTATTTATTAGTATTGTAGTTCAATGAACTACTACAAGAGAGCATACAATTGGCTACATGTGTAACTTTTTTATATTACCTATTTAAGGAGTTTGCTCAAAAGTTCCTCACTAATTGTCATATCTAATACTTCTATTTGGGTGTTTTAATTTAAACCTTCTGAACCTGTAAATTGTATTAACTCACTGGGTCATTTTAGATGCCCAAATCATCATCTCAACCTTAGGACTAATTTATTCTCAAGATAAACCCTCTAGAGCCTTCTGTATCTATTTTTATAGCTAATCTAGATATCACTATAGCAGAACTAACACTTGTGGTCAGAACTTAACCATTAAACCACTATGCTCTTGTAGAGTTCATTTAGACTCTAGCATCTACTTTACAGCATAATCCTGATACTTTAGTATATCCCTGCCTTTTCTTCTGTCTTTTTTCCAAACTTCCAATTCAGATAGCCTATGTAGAACTATTACTAGTTTATCAGTATATCAGATTAGCCCAATATCTTTTTCCTTTGGTTTATTTCATTGGCCTGATTAGTAGTACCTCTGAAACTCTCAATCTGAAAGTTCTTGCCCATTTGGCTACTATGACCAGATACTAGACCTTGGTATCCATTTTACTAGGCTAGCCTTTGCAGTAGGGCCATTAAAAATCCAGTTACTTTTTTATTTGGGTTTTTTCAAATGAACTTTTTGTTACTCAATTTCAACAGATTTATATAGCCACAAGGCTTATCTAGTGTTCACACAGCCTAATTTGTTGGTTTGCATTTCTCTATATAACTTCAACATTGCACAGATGCCCCATGACCTCCAGTCATACTGTTGTGACTACTATTACAGGTATCCTAACCCAATTGTTAGTAACAGTTGCCATAATACGAATATTATATAGATAATTATACAAATTTTTATTATTGATAAAATTTGAACACCTAATCTACTACTTGAAAGGTTGACAATCTGACCACTTCACTAGGTCACCACACCTTATATTAATATATTATAGATATAGAATTCAATATATGGGGGGGAGTCAATAGAAAAGGGACAAATCATTTTTAGTGAAATTTTTTTAATTTTTAAATTTAAATAACTCAACAAC
>CAJVQA010011627.1:0-10596 GCA_910591915.1 Cetraspora pellucida
GCAACTTCTACTAATAATAATAATACAATAATGAAATAACTAATACTAAATAATAATAATAATAATATAATAATAATGACTAATAATAATAAAATGATAATAAATCATTTTATAACATTTCCATCCCTTTTAAAAATTTACTTTGTAAATTCTATGTTCTAATCGATTCAAGAAGTTGGGTGTACTTATTATCTAGCAACTTGATAATATGTGTTGCAGTCACATACTTCAATTGTAAGATTATTTCTTTTGGTCATAACTCGAGAACTTCATATATTCTGAGAGCACCTTTCTAAGTATCTTTTGCTCTTTTTGTTACTTGAGCATTCTGGATAAGGTCTTTAATTTCTGATGGGTTATTGGACTTCAAGATTATTTGTCCTAGGTAATAGTAAGCTTCAATTTTCTTATTGAGGTTATGTCGAGTATGTCCAGGATTGAATAAGAATTTTAAGATTCAATTAACTTGTTCTTTCCATATTCCTCCAGAAAAAGGATTAGTTATACTTCGAGTTGTTGGCTCTGAAGTCTGTTTCAAATTATTTATTATTTGAGTTAGATGGTTAGTATTATTACTTTCTAACTCTGTAAGTACTTCATTAAGTAGAGTTTCAATTAGAGAAGGTTGTATTTCTTCTAATTGTAGAAATTCATCAATATCGAATTCTACAGAGGCTTCTATTACAGGGTTTAAGTTGATAATTTTTTCTGGTTTTTTATTACTCTAAAGAATAATATTTTGAGGTGATATATCTAAGTGGTTTTGAGTTGTGGGGTCTGTTTCCAGATTTGGAGAAAGTTATTTAAAGTGATTACTGTTTCTGGTTGTAATTTTAAGAATTCCATTTTTAGAAAAATTTGTGTGATTCGAGGGTGTTTATATAAATTTTCAAGTATCACAATCTTCAAATAAATTGTAATATTGAAAAATTTGTATAATATTATTGTTTTTTCCTCCAGTTTTAGAAATTTCTTCTAGAAATTCCAGTTATTCGATAAGAACAAAAGGTTCTTATATTTGTTTTTCGTAATATTTAGCAAGATGATCATTATTGTAGTACTTTTGTAATGTTTTTTCTTTGTTGTTACAAAGTTTATAGGCATCATTATTCAATTTTTCTTGAATAATAGAAGGTTCAGTTCTTTTATCTTTGAATTTGGTCGATCGAGAATGTTCTATATCTTTCCTAATTATCCATACTTTGTCACCAATTTCAAAAGTTTCATAATGGATTTTGGCATCAAAGTATTCTTTCTGTTTCTATTGCGATTCATTGGTCTTTTCTTTTGCATCATTTTGCAATTCAGGTAGCTTGTCGATAAGCTCAAATGCTCGGTGCAATATGCTATTTTGTAAATTGTATTCTTTTTCTTCATGAGGTTCAACAGGAAGTAAGGCTTCAATTGGAAGAACAGCTTGTCATCTGTATACAAGCTAGAAGGGAGTATATCTAGTTGTAGCATGCTTCTTTGTTTGATAAGCAAGCAGTACAGCAGGTATATGTAAGTCTCAGTCATTATTTCCTTTAACTTTAGTGAGTGATTCATATAAGGTTCGATTAAGATGTTCAATCATTCCATTTGTCTGTGGGTGGTATGGTGAAGAGAACTTATGTTTGATAAGAAACTTTCATATAGGATGTGAACAGTTTCACTAATAAAGTTTCTTTCTTGATCAGAAAGAATAATTTTTGGTGTTTCATGTTAACAAATAATTTCTTCGAATATAAACTGAGCTAAGGTATTTGCTCTAGCATCAGATATAGCACGGGCTTCTGGCCATCTTGTTAAATAGTTAGTAGCAACAATAATATACCAATTATTTTGTTTAGTAATTGGTAAGGGTCCTACTAAGTCAATTCCAATTCGTTCAAAAGCTCATCCTATTTGAATAGGGTAAAGAGGTTCAGTTCGTTTGCCTTTTAGTCTCTTTTGGCACTCTTCACATGTTCTAACATATTCTTGTACATCTCAATACATTTGGTCCCAATAATATCGTTCAGCTATTTTATAGTACATAGCATCTGTTCCTGAGTGTCCCGTGGTAGGATGTTTATGCATCATATACAGAACAGATTCTACTTCATTCCATTTGATAACACAGAGAGGGTACTGAGAGTTTTTTTTGTTTCTTTTGTATAATAGTCCTTTCTTAGTAATAAAATGTCTAGCATGATGTTGTAATTGTTTAATCTGTTTCTGGGATAGAGAGTCTGGTAACTTGTCTAATTCTATATAGTTATATAAATTATAGTAGTGGTCTAAATTTATAAGGAAGAGTTTTGGTATGAGGTCTGTGTCTGTAGTCAAGATAGGGCATTTACATTAGAGTGAACTCTTTCTGGTTTATGAATAATTTCAAAGTTATAGAGCTGAAGTTTTAGAATCCATCTTCCTAGGTGGCCTTTAGGTTTAGCAAATTGTAACCACTTGAGAGCAGAGTGGTCAGTAATTAGGATAAATTTGGCAGTTCCAAGATATTTATGAAAATGTTCAATAGCCCATACAACTGCAGCATATTTGAGTTCAATAGCACCATAATTAACTTCTCCTTTGGTTAAGCTTTTACTAGTATAGGCTACAAGGTGTTCCTTTCTATTTCTATCTAACTGACTAAAAGTAGCTCTGAATCTATAATAAGAGGCATCAGTAGCTAAGATGAACATTTATCAAAGTTAGAATACTTTAATATAAAGACTGTGGTAAGTTTCTGTTTCAATTCTTTGAAAGCTTTCTGTTGTAGTTCATTCTATATATAAGGGGTTTCTTTATATAGTAGCTGATTTAAAGGTTGTGCCACTTTAGAGAAGTTATGAATGAACTGTCAATAGTAACCTACTAGTCCTAAGAATGAACATAGTTGGGTTATGCTATTAGGTGATTAAATCTTCTAAACAGCTTCTATCTTCTGAGAGTCAGGTGCTATTCCAATTGAGATAACTATATGTCTTAAGAATAGTAGACTTTGCATCCAAAAATTACACTTTTCTAAATTTAATCACAAACCAGCTTTTCTGATTCTAATAAAAGTTTGTCGTAAATGTTCTAAATGTTCACCAAAAGTCTTGGAATATACTATAGTATCATCGAGGTAAACTACTACAAATTTTCATGCAATGTCTTGGTATATTCTATCCATTAATTGTTAGAAGGTTGCAGATGCATTACATAGTCCAAAAGGCATTACATTAAACTCATATATACCATATCAAGTTACAAATGCAGTTTTCTCTCTATCTGCAGGGTACATAGCAACTTGCCAATATCTACTTGTGAGGTCAAGTTTAGAGAACCACTTGGATCCTTTTAGGGTGTTAAGCATTTCATTAATGCAAGATAAGGGATAAGCATCTTTCTTAGTAATACTATTAAGTTTACAATAGTCAACACAGAATCGTAATTTGCCATTTTTTTTTCGGACTAATACAACTGATGAGGTTCAGTGACTAGAGGAGGGTTGTATAAGTCCACTATCGAGCATTCATTAGATTTCTTCTTTAATAAATGTTTGTTCTGTAGAAGAAGAAGAATAAGATCGAGATCGAATAGAAGGTCCTTCTTCTGTATAAATTCGATGAGTTACAAGATCAGTGTGTCCTAATTCTGTTGTATTTTGTGCAAAAAGATCCGAGAACTCCATCAGCAGCTGGCTGAATTGTTTTCCTTGTTTAGCATCTAGAGGTCCAATGTTCAATTTAGATGGTTCTGAACTAACACTATATTCTTCATATGGAATCATAGTGTCGATTGTAAAAACTTGATGCACATTGTCTGGTTCAACAAGTAGTTTTTTATCCTACCTAGGATGATCTAAAAATTTGACTTTTCCCATTCCTGAGCAAGGGAAGTATATCGTTGTTGAGTGGTCTGAGCATCCTGTTGGAGTGCTTGTAGAAGGGTTTGAGTGAATCTTTCTAACTTTTTTACTTTTTGTTGGAGCTAAAGAATAAGTTGGTTCTGAGTTTCTACTTGTTGTTGTAGTTGTGTGACTTGTGGTTGCAAGGAGTCTGGTTCTGGTAAAGTTGTATCAATGGAGCTGGGCAGAAGGTTTACTGGTTCTGGTATAGAAGGTTCATAAAGAAGAACTGGTAGAGAAGCACAGTCCTGGCAATATCCTTGATAGGTATCTAATTCATCTTGATGCTTAACATGTAAGCATTCTTTGCAAAGGTCAACAGAAATAATAAACTGTCAACGAAGGTTAGCTATAGCAAGCTGATGATCAAATTCTGGATGGCTAATATCAAAAGACTTAGCCAAGGTTTGTTGAAGAAGTTGCTCTTCTTTTTCATTTAGGACAGCTTGTTCAGCTTGTAGAATAAGATCCGTTTCTTTATAGGTTCATAGTCAATTGATCTGGTTATTTATTTGAGGTTCTAATGCTTCAGTAATAGTAAAGTCAGTTTCTTGCAAATAAGACAGAAAATACGAGTCTGATTTATTTCATACTGAGATCCAGCACTCCTGGTCGACTCAGTGTAGTGTTTAATTCAGATCTACGGGTTATAGTTAGGGTTGTAGAGGACATCTGTACTGGCATTGTAAGCATATAAGTGTTCAAGCTCACAAAATCATAATTCTTCTGTAATACTTTCTAAATTATACATTCTGTTTCTGGGTTCAACATATTTACATAATTTATATTCAACTAAGGTTCCACATCTATTATCTTCAATGTAATAGTATGGCTTCTAGGGTTATCATAATTAAGGCTTTGATAAAAGTCAGTATAGCAACTTTTACAAACAAGAACTTTATCTAATTTTTGTAAGGTTTTTGGTCTTTGAGAGTTCTTACAATAACAGCAATAGTGGATGTGATAATTGCTATGATAGTATTGTTTTTGGGCTTCAATTTTATTAGGGTTGCATCCACATTGGTAGGTTTGATTCTGGCATTTGAGAGAAGCTAAGGGATAATCAACAGCAATATATTCTATTGAGTTGCATTCATGACAAATATTTTCTGGGCATTGTCAATAGAGGTGTTCAGGCTTTGGCAATTCTTGCAAGTTTCTTTTCAAAGAGCTTGTAGTTGACAGTGGACAGCAATATGTCCTTTACGATAACACCAGTTGCAAGTATTTTGAGAGCAATTAGCAAAGAGGTGGTCAAAGGATTTACAGTTGCCACATATATGAGATGAGACAGTTTGGGTTTGTCATTGAGATTGGTAGATAGTCCATCCCTCATTGTCTGTTTCTAAGATAAGTTGAGCAGTATATGCTTCATGAGAGGTAAGGAATTCTTGCTCATAGAGGTCAAGCTCTTTTGAACTATTACTGTTGGTTGGGCAGATAAGGCATAGTCACTTTCATAGATCATTGGTACTGAAACCTTTTTGTTATTCTACATAAACAAATAACAGCCATTCTTCTAGTTGTAACTGGCACCAACTTTCTTGGACCAGTTATTACCAAGAAGAAGAGAGTAAGAGGTAGCAGGAACAACTTCAACAGTGATTGGGATAGTCATTCCTTCTATTTCTACAGGGAGGTCTTTAATAATTCCTAGAGGATGTATAGAAGTACCAGTTGCTGTAACAATTAGGCTAGTAGAGGCTTGTTCAATTTTGAGTCCTAATTCTTTGACAGTTTGATGAGTGATCATACTAATAGCAGTACCACTATCGATGATAGCTTGGTAGGGTTTGTTTCTAAGTCAGATATTATATTTTACAGGAGTAGTATAAGTAGGCAATTGGACTAGATTAGCATTTTTAGCTTCTTCATACAGATATGCAGACATAGCTATACGAATAGAAGGGTTATTAAGGAATTGTTCCTATTTCTTTGATGTTGTAACAGGAGGAGTAGGGGAAGAATCTTCATGGCCTAGGTAGTTAACATCTTTATAGTAGGGTGAGAGTGAGTGAAAACTAGGTCTTCTTCTATCACTATTATAAGAGTTTAAGTATCTGCTTCTTTCTCTAGAGTTTCCTCTTTCTCTAGAAGAATTTCGATAGTAAGATCTGTTATGACTTTAAGAGCAAAACCTTTGGTTGCACCTATCATTTCTTCTATAATTATCTCTTTGGTTGGATAATTGTTCAGCTTATCTGGTTTTACATTTAGCAATAAAATGTCCTGCATATTCATAGTAGTAGCAGTGATGTGAGTCTTTGGCTTGGAGTCTGTTAGAGTTAGATGTAGCTACATAGTTAATGGATTGAGGTTAAGGTAGTTGCTGTTGCTAGGCCAAGTTTGGCAATCTGGTCTGTTAGTTGTTTAATAGCTTGGTCTGTTTCTGTAGTAGTGTTGGCAGTCATTACATATCTAGTTTTCTATTGTTTTGCAATAATAATAGCAGCATTTAGATTAGCAGGTTTGCTAGCTTGCACATTAATAGAAAATTCAGGGTGTAGTCTTTGAATAAATAATTGCTTAATAAAATCAACAGAAAAAGCATCATCAGGGTCAATTCATCTTTTCAATTGTCTAAAATGGTTGACATAGGCATCTACTGTGTTTGGGCCTTATTTGATATCAAAAAGCTGTTTCTGCCAAATAGCTTTTTGTTTAGGTGTATGAAAGTGAAGCCTGAAAAGATGTTTAAAGCTTCTGTCTTGGTGGGCATTATTATCAAAAGCATTTGGGGCAGAGTTAAGACTTTGCCACCAATCTAATGCAATTCCTTTTAAATATATAGGAGTTAGTTCTAATTTTTAAGCAACATCCCACTTGTTAGTAGTAGCAGCTCTTTGAAAATCTTCAAGCCATTGTTCTGGGTCTTGGATTTCATCACCATAAAAGAAGTCAGCTTTCATAAGAGCTTTTTCACTTCTATTTAGAGCATTGGTAAGATTAGCCATAGCTTGTGTAGCACCTTGTAAGGCCTGTTGTGTCATATTGTTAAGTAGGTTAGGAAGGTTATTAAGAATAGGTAAAAGTGGAGGAAGAAGTTGAGATTGAGGTTGAATAACAATAGGTTGGAATTGGATAGTAATAGGTTGAGGTTGAATAGGTTGAGGTTGAACAGCAATAGGTTGAAGTATGGGAATAGCAAGTTGAGGTGAAGGTGAAGAAGAAGGACTATTTTCAAAAGTTTGTCAAGGTAAGTCAGTAGGAGTGTGATCTGAGCTAGAGGTTTCTGTAAGGTTTATAGAAGCAGTAATATATTCTTCTGTTTCTATATTATTGGTAAGTAGTAAAGGTATTTGTGAAGTCCAATTAGGAGTATAGTGACTTTCAGAAAGTTTAGTGGATATAACTAATTCACTATACGAAGCTAAGCTATCTGCTAGGTCACATAAGAAGAGGATATTATTAGTAAATGTAATATTAGTAGTAGGTGGTAGGATAGAACTTTCTAAATTTTTAAGATGTTGACTAAATTCTTTTAGTTCTTTAAAACTAAAACTTAGAAGAGTGTCAAGATGAAGATCAAAAGCATTTTGGTATTCAAAAGGTATGGTAGAGAGTTGAAAGAGGTAGGTGTATCTTCTAACTAGAGTTAAAGCAATCATTCTAGGATCACCAATGTCTTGTTGATATTGACAACTAAAAATAATATCTTTAATGCAGAGGCAAATTGTGATTTGGTTTGGGTATAGGGTAGTAAGAATGGTAAAGTTGTTTTGAGTTTTGGAGGAATGATATTGAGCTGCAAAGTTGGTTTGATACCAGGTTCAAAATTGTCCAAAATCTGAGCAAGGGCTAGTATATTGAGAGAAGTAACACTGAAGACAAGATAAATCTAAATGCTGTGCTTGGAGTACGTCTATTGCAAGGTAAGATCCAGTTAGATGTGCTTGTTGATGGCTTTGGATGTTTTCACTATAGAGTTTAGCAGCAGTGTAAACTATAAAAAAAGATGTGTTTCTACATCTGGGACTCTGTTAGGATAACTAATACTCATCTGAGGCTCTTGCTAGAATAACTAATACTTATCTGGGTCTTTTGCCAGGATAACCAATACATATCCAGATCTTTTGCTATAATAACTAATAAATGTCTGAGTCTTTTGCTAGAATAACTAATACTTGTCCAGGTCTCTTGCTAAGATAACTTTTTCAATACATCCAGGAATGTTTCATCTGAAGTGACTTGTTTTCTTTAAGAATTTAACCTTTCCACCAAAAGGCACCAAATGTTATAGGTGAAAGCCTTCTTAATTTTCATACTATAACAATGACATGGCACAAGGAATCCCTTACGAATATATGCAGTATCCAAAAGAGAAGTATAGCTTCTGTTAGACATTGTTAAGAAACTATACTCTTCTCTGAGGCAGTTCAGGAAAGGTAATGCAATACTAATAACTTTACTTTATTTTACTAAGGGAAGATAAACCTTGCTTATAGGAATTATCCTAGAGGAGAAGTATCAATACAGTTTATAGTCAAAAGCTGTTTATTAAAGTAATAACAAGAAGGCTATTCTTAGGTTTCTGTTTCTAAGATGTGTTTACAATATTAAAGGGAAGAGGTGTGTCTGTTGCTTAATCACACTTGGGGAATTTAGTAGAGTTTATATATCTGTGAGCTAAGTGGCTAAGTGACCAAGTGACTAAGTGATTAAGTAACTAAGTGACTAAGCAACTAAGCAATTACTAAGTGATTGGAAGGTCCTAGCAACTAATAACTAATGATTACTAAGTGACTAATTACTAAGCAACTAAGCAGCTAAGTGACTAAGCAACTAAGCAACTAAGTAACTAAGCGATTACTAATTAACTGAAATGTTCTAGCAACTTCTACTAATAATAATAATACAATAATGAAATAACTTCTTTTTTTTTTTTTTTAAATATTAAGGTAAGTACTTGTGACTTAGAATTTTATTGATAGTATATTTAGCTAATAGTTGCATTACAACTACAAAGAGCAATCATGAAAAGAGTATACAACTAGCCACCTATACAACTTAGTCATTGTCTAATTTAAGTAGTCTGCTCGAAGGTTCTACACTAGCTGCCATACCTGAAACCTACTTGTAAGTTTCCTATTTAACCACTCTGTTCCTGTATCCACCTAGCTACCTACACCTACCAAGATGTTCTAATTGATACCAGTGCAAATATGCCATGGTCGCCAAGTCTTTAAAGCAGTTCACTTATATAGAGAACCTTTGACCTTGTACTAAACCTTCCAGAATCTTCTGTATCTTATTCTTATAGCTAACCTGGTATCACTATAGATGAGACCAATACTGGCGGTTAGGGCATACTATTTAACTGCTATGCCTTTGTAGAGTTTACTTCAACCCTAATACTGACTTCACAACATATCTCTACTACTTTGGTATTCAATTCAAGTTCACCAAGCTCTCAAACCAGATAGCTCGAAAAGGCAGGTCATAACTATACACTTTTGGTTTACATGTTTGCTAGCATGTAACCTTTTCCTTCAGAACATGAAAATTCTGGTGGCCTGGTTGGTTCTATTTAGCCCCTCCTCAAAGGCCGGCTCTTTGCCTGGTTTTACAAGTTCTAGCTCCATTTCATAGGTCTAGTCTTCACAGTAGCACTGTCGAAAGTTCAGGTTACCTCTTAACTTGGATCTTCCAAGTAGGCTTCCATTCTCCTATCTGGTTCCTATGATTTATACAGCCTAAGAACTTATCTTGGGTTTATACTACCCAGTACTGGTTTGTGTTTCTTCATACAATGTTGCACAAATGCCTAGACCTTCTAGTCAGGCTGGTATAACACAGGTTACAGGTATCCTATTCTAACCAATTACAGAAGACAGTTAGCCATAATACAGAAAGAATTGCAAATTTTCATCATCACTAAGATTTGAACTCTAGACCTGCCACTTGGGGATTAACAACCTATCCACTTCACTAGGTTGCCACACCTTCAATAATAAAATAACTAATACTATTAATAATAATAAAATAATAATAAAATAATAATAATAACTAATAATAATAAAATAATAATAATTCATTCTATAACAGTAGTCAAACAAGGAAGCTGCAATAAGAATTAACTATATTTGGGTGTTAGAAGAACTGGCTTTGGGTTTGCAAAGGGCAAACATCAAGAAAACAGAAGAAATCACAAAAAGCGATCATAAAATAATAACTGCAGAAATATAAATCAAACATATGATAAGAAAAAACAGTAAAGCAGAAATTAAAAAGAAAGAACAATCAAAAACATTATATTTATATGATTAGGCAAAGCCAGAGGATTGAGAAAACTATGCACAAGAACTACAAAGGTGATTGTTAACAAAAGGAAGCTTAAAAGATATTTAAATAAAAATGCAAGATGAGAAAGAACAGTTAAACAAGATAAACAGTATATAGAATACAATAGAAGAAGCAATTATCACTGCAGCAAATAAGCACATACTCAAGAAAAGAATATACAATATAGTAACAAATAGAAGAACTAGTTGGAAAACACAACAACAAGAAAAAGATATCATAAAGCTGCAAAGATTAATTAAATAAGCAAAGCGAGAAAAAACCAAGAAGTAACTGAAAAAAAAGAATTGAAACAAATAAACAATTAAAAGCTAAGGGGTGTGGTGACTTAGTGAAGTGGATAAGTTGTCAACCCCCCAAGTAGTAGGTTGTGAGTTCAAAACCTACCAACGGCGAAAATTTGAATAATCACCTATGTAATACATAGACAGTATTACGGT
>CAJVQA010011628.1:0-10595 GCA_910591915.1 Cetraspora pellucida
CATTACAGGTATCCTAACCCAATCATTAGTAACAGTTGTCATAATACAAATATTACATAGGTGATTATCCAAATTTTTACCATCAATGGGATTTGAACACCCAATCTACCACTTGGGGGGTTGACAACCTGACCACTTCACTAGGTTACCACACCTCTTTTTACTAAATATTATAATTAAAAATATCTTCTAAATAATATATAATTATACAAATTTATACAAATTATTAATTATATTTAATATAATGTATTTTTAAATTTTTTTTTGTTAATATATTCAAAGATATTATATTCTTTTCAAAAATTAATAAAAGATTATATTAAATTCTTATAAACTAGATGTAAACTAATTTAAACTTGACAAAATTTAAATAATTAGAAGTAGATTCGTTTGAACTATAATTAATTTTAAGTGAATTTAAAATAACTTATTTGTCTCAAAATGAATTTTAATGAACAAAGATAGACTTATTTGAATTTAGATTAGTTTTAAATTAACTTAAGTTGAGTTTAAATAATCCTAGTATATGTTTATTTGTATTTAGATTAAGTTCAAATAAGTTAATAAATAATTCTTTTGAATCTATATTAGGTTTAATAAACTTGAAATGACTTATTTAAACTCTTGTTATTTTTAAATAAATATAGAATAGATTTATTTGAATTCAAATTAGATTCAAATAAATCTAAAAAATGTTATATAAACTGAACTAAATTTAAATAAATTTAGTATACAAATTAAATTTTATAATGTAAAATAATTTGAATATATTAGTATAATATAATAATTTTAAAAGTTATTTTAAAATATTTTGAAATATTTTGTATATTATAAAAATTTAAAAACTTATTTTGAAATTATTACACTGTATAAAATCTTTTAAAATATTTTATATTTATAATTTTACTAATATAATTGTTAAATTATTTAAATTTTTAAAATGATTTCTAAGATATAAAAAAAAATTAAAAATTATTAAATTATTTATGTTACAATGCAAATATTATAAAAATAAAAATTAATTATTATATTTTTATATTTTTTTTCTAAACCTTTTAAATTAGATAGATTTTACAGATTATTGTTAAAAGTTTTAACAATAATTTATTATATATTTTAAAATTTTTAGTATTTTTTTTTAATGAATTATACTATATAATTTTTTATCATATTTATTCTTATTATTATTCTTATTAGTTAAATATATAGGTTTAAAAAAAATAAAATAAGACTGATTAAAATTAGACTTCATAATATTACTTTTATATATATTTAATTTTTAAGTTTTTGTTAGAATATAACAATTTAATAAAATAGATAAATTTTATTCTTTCAAATAATAGACTGTAAATTTAAAATTCACCAGTAATAAAAATTAAAAAATTTATCTATGTTATGGTAATTATTTTTTATTAATTAGTTAAGATAAGATACTTATTATAATTATATCAGTATAATTGACAAGTTGTAAACATCTGTATAATCAAATTATACAGAAGAATGCAATTGGTAATAAGCAATGCAAACCCAAAATAAGTTCTTATAATCATATAAATCTATAGAACTGAAAAAACAAAAACCCATTTAGAAAGATCTAAATAGAAAGATAATACAGATCTTTGATAATATTACTATAAAGACTAAATTCAAAAAACAAATAACAATATAGAGGAATTAGGTAGGTAAAAACCTTAGATGAAGGATGTAAAACAACTTACTCTTATAAGAGAGATGCAAGAGAGACTGGTTGGACATGAATATAATGTGATATCAGTACACATCCGGTAGGAATACTTTATTATACACTTTTAACATTGATATTGTTTTTATGTGCCAAAGCTAAATACTTCAAGCATTAATTCAAAAGTTTATTTAAAAAATAAATGATTATTAACGAACTATTATTTTAACTTTTATAATTTGCAAAATTCCTTTTTAAAAGAACTAAATATATCATTTGGATAACTTATTTATATGCTCTAATTTTTTAGTTTACTTTTTGTGACGTAACATTTTAATAATAATAAAAAAAATTGTGAAAGCCATTTCTAGCTTTGAGATAACGTATATCTTAGCTATATAAAACTAAACGATCCTAGAAGTTCACTTAGATATTCGTATCTACATACATATGATGTTATGATGTTATGATTTAAATCTAATGAGATAATTAAAATACATTAAGTACCAAGCGAGTGAAAAGCTCCCGATGATTCTTTTTTGATCATCGATTTAATATTTATGCCATTATTTTGTAGATATAATAAATAATAATAAATTTGATATTAACAGAAATATTTATTCAAGATTTGTTAATTTAAATATAAATGCATAAATTTTTATTAAAATCTGTTATATGATGTACTAACACGATACAAATTATTGCACTCAAGCGCCTAGTATTACACTAATAATTCTCCCTTACCAATAGCAAGTATTACACTTATAATTTTTCTTTACCATAACAAATCATCTCGAAAACACCTAACGATAACCGATAAACGTTAGGAAATTTTAGTTAGGGTGAATATCGATATCCAGCCGCAGGGGCGATTATCTAAAGAAAAAAATCGATAATAGATAGATATTAGTTGTTAATCGATTAAAAAATAATCGATTATAATAATTTATTAATGCTCACTCAGGTGGTTACAACCGATTGAATTTCAATCGATATTACGATTTTTTCAATTTGCATCGACTATAATAATCGATAAAAATCTCCATCGACAGGAAAATTTCCCGATGAAGAACAACGATTAACCGCCAATCTACCTCTAGCCGACACCAACTATATATCAGGCAACCTATAATCATGGCTCAAATTTACGAGGCACAACGAAGAATTATTGGTTTTATGATTATAAATATATATTTTGCAATTAAATTTAATCACATATTGTTTTAGCGAGCAGCTACTTAATTTATTAAATTTTAAAGGCTTATTACTGACATAATATCAAAAATCGATTGAATCCAAAGTAATTTTTATAACATTTATCTGTATCTTGAATACATGAATTACATTTCATAATAGCTAGACACTAGATTGGCATTTGTAAACCTTTTCATTTTAATAACTGCATATATTTTCCTTCTCAAGTTCAACGTAATTATTTATTTCGAAGTTACAGTAAAAAGTATTCGATTATAGCAATAACGATAATAATGAGTGATGTTGGAGTAGGGTTATGAATAGTAACACTCTTAATTATTTTTATCAAAATTTTTATGTTTGATTCTTGATATAAAAAATTGGTTTGCGCGAGATTGACGTTATATGATATCGTCATTTTTCATGACTTAAATATAGGAATTGAGTGATTTTGGCGCTACGGTACCAATGAGACAAATTAACTAGTCACCGATTGATCAACTAACTATAATAGTTAATTGTGTCATAATAATACGTTAAAGTCTGTAATTTTTATCCATCGTCTTGAGAATTGTTCTCAAGTGAGGCTGGGTGTGATTACTAAGGATCTACACTCAAAAAGAGGAAGAATTTGATTTTTACGTATATCATGCTGACATTTCTATCTTACTAACATTCTAATACTAAATCTCTATTTTACAAAAGAGTTTCCATATAATATGCTTTATCAGTCTCACTGGAACTAGAAATGATTGGAAATATAAGTTATTTTTTAGGCTGATATATTAAGTTACGAAGCATAAAATGCTGTATTTAACAATTAGATCATTATCATTATATATATATCTAATTTTAGAATACACTCTAAAAGAGGTTATTTTAGGTACTGTACATTATGGACTTAGAATCTATTTGCGAACAGTTATAATTTGACTTCTCACTGTCGCTATGGGCTATACATCAAATTATATATCATCGTGTAAACTTATGGTTCGAATAATAATAACGAATGAATCAAGCTTTTTACCCATTGCTAACACCGAAAAGAAAAGGAAAAAGGAGTAAAATTAATACAGTTTGTTATTGAGATTAATTCTTCTTGCCAGAAAGTATAAATTCGAGGTATATTCGCAACAAAAAATTTTCATTCTTTTCTGAATCAAATAGAAGTTTCAAATATTTGACCCAGAAAATTTCCTTTATTTTTTTAAAAAAATGGCGCGATTCCTTATTAAGTTGTTTATAATTTCCGTCTTCATTTCGTTTGTTCTTAGTGTTCCTACTAGTGAAAAAAATGAAAAAGCCCCACTTATGCAAGATCATCTAAAACCACCGGGTTTGGTCCCCGAATCTCAAAAAAATGAGAAAGCACCACTTACTCAAGATCATCTAAAATCGCCGCCGGTTTTGGTCCCCGAATCTCAAAAAAATGAAAAAGCACCACTTACTCAAGATCAGAAAAATATACCCCCACCTGTGGCCTCTGATCCTCAAACAACACCAATTACAAATCCTCAAAGTAATGACATAATACCCATTACCTTCTTTTTTTTCCATAGTTTATAATAAAATTAATGTTATTTTCCAACATTGAATTTAGGTGATGATATTGAGCAAACGGAAATGAAAGAAGATACTGATGAAACTGGAGAAAGTGATGTATCTGAAGGTCGTGAATTGATATCCGATCCTCTCTTACGTTCTAACTTGGAAAGTCTCGTGTCACCATCATCTTCTGAAACTCTTGACCCCAGCGAATTTATTAGAGTTCACCAAGTTCGCGATACTCTTGATAACATCGTCTCTACTTCTGACCTCTTCCATTTCCCTGAAGGACCTAAAAAATACCGTGTTGTCGTTCTCCCTAAAGGCAAAGCTTTACACTTTGTGTATAAGGTTATAGTGTTCCCTAAGAGTAAATATGCTCACCCTAAAGTTTTCAAGTTAGTTATTATACCCGGTAAAATTACGAGACTTGGCAGAAAAGTCACGTTCATTGTAATTCCTAAAGATGCACCTGGAAGTTGGAAACAATATGTAATTTTTATTCCCCATAAGCATTAATTAAATATAGTACAAAATGACCTAGTTAACTTAAATATATATGACATAGAATATTCGTGTCTCTATATATAATAATAGAATTATTTTTTTAAAAAAGTTAACAATATAAGAATTATAAAATATTATGTATTAACATAAAAGTAATGCCCAGGTTTTGGGAATCCAGTACTTGCAAATTTTTTCTTGTCATGGTTTCTATCAATTAATAAATAGAAATGTATTTTTAAAGAACGTTTATATAAAATTTTGACTTGCCAATTTCTTCTCTGGTAAACGTACATGTATATATATTTACAACTGTTTTCATAAATACTGGGCAAAATTAAAACTTTACTCGTTACTCAAAGTTGTCCTGTTATAATTCTCTAATTAAATGTACAATAAATATAACGAACACAATCTTCAACTTTTATATTTAAATTAGCCTCGATATAATGGAACCATTGGCCAATTTATATATGACGAGGTTTTGAAATTCGGTATTAATAGCCGACACCTTCATGATATCGAGATTATGCTATATATTTATTGTCATGATATTATGATTCTAATCTCTCGGATTACCATAACTTATTGCTAGCAGTGTTGTATTAGGACAGATTTGAGGCAAAATTGAGGTTTTAAAAAAAAATGTCAATAACACAACATTTTACTAAGATAACTTTTTTTTATTTCCTAAATACACATCCCGAGACAGAATGGACCAAAAAGGCTTGTGATATTCAAAATGTACATACAACACTGGGCATAGGAACTATTGCTATGTTTTAATAGCGATAGTACGTACGCACCATTTTAAGGATCGATACGTATGCATCATAAATGCCTCCCATTAATATATCAGACATGAGCTAAATAAGATTAGTTTTTTTTTATTGATGCCTCAGTAAACAAATATTGGCTGAATGTAATATATTGATGCAGAACAAAGTTAAAAAACGAAGACAGATAACTTTATTATTTATAATTACGGTCCTTGACAAATTATCGGCAATGCTTCAAAATGGCTTTACATAAGAGCGCATTTGCAACAAATATTATTTAAGAACTTTTATTTAATATAAAGTTAAAGGATTGTTTAAATTAACGCGTTCGTTGTCTTGAATGAAGGTATCAAAATCTCAATTTAAGATTATTATGCAACGACGAGAAAAAAAAAATAGGTTTAACAAACACTTTGCTAAAGTTTGTCCTAATTTAAGATCGACTAAAGATTTTTATTCTAATTTAAGGTCGTCGTACAATGGAGGAAAAACAAATCAAAAGTTTTAACAGTTCGCTATAGATTGTTATATAATCTTGTCTTAATTTAAGATCGTACATACAATAGACGAAGAAACAAAGGATCAAAGTTTGTTATTAATAGGAAGAATAAAATCTATATTCAACATTAATCTCAATTTTCCTATATAAACGACCTTTCAAAATCCTTCCTTATCTCAACACAACCAATTTCATTTCTTAAGCATTTAAATAACTTTTCTATTCTCTTACATGCAAAAAAGAACAAACCCTTTGCTTTTTTAAACAACGATCAAGAAAATAAAATGAAGTTAAATATCGCTACAGCATGTTTGGTTCTTTTCCTCTCTACCTCTACCATACTTACGGTTCCATCTCGAAAAGGTATAAATTGTTTTACTAAATAATGCTTATTTATAATTTAGCATACATTTAACTCGTTTAATCGAATTCTGATATTTATAATAGTATATAATGCTAGAACAAAATATGGAAAAGAACTACTTTGTAATCTTTTTTTTAAATCAAATTTAAATGGTTTATATTTTAATCTCACCGATTTATGTACGGATATAATTTTTATTTAAAAGATAAAGATGATGGGGGAGGAAGGCTACGGTTATGCCAATAAAGTTTACAACTATGGTCAAAGTGAAGGTAAAAATAAAAATCATGGTGAAGAATACGATGATGACTGTAAAGATTGTAAAGGTGGTATGAATAAAAAGGGTGAAGGTGAAGATTGTGAAGATTATAAGGTGGTACGAATAAAATGTTTGATATAGGCGAAGATTGTGAAGATTGTAAGAATGGTATGAATAACAAGTGTAGTGAAACTTTTAGTAGCCTGACTGCCACCTACGGATGTGTCATGTAAAATGGATGAGATCTTAGGATGTATATAATTAACAAATTAATAAGATTTGTTCGTTAATTTAGTTGAGTTGATTGACTTGGAAAATAAACCAATTTTATTATATAATATTTGTATATTCAAGCTTTAAATACAGTAATAAAAACTAGTTCTTTTATATATCTAATATCTTGGTTTTATATATAATTTAAATTGTATCAGGCTATTTAAAAAGTTCAACAAGCTTCGTACACTCAGTTTTACAATTACAAATAATGGTTTCAAGTTTTTTTCTAATTTCAGAATTCATTTCTTTATAGTCTTTCATGTTTTCATCTATATCCGGCTGAACCTCTGATAATTTCACACTCAGGTTATTTAATTGATGCGAAATAGTCCTATAACGTTTAATACATGCTTCCTTTTTGCTAGCTATAATATCCAGATATTCCTGGACTTACACCTAAGGCTCCCGCAACTGCTGCGACTTTTCCAGCTGCTTTCTATAGATAAAATTAATTTTAATGAGTTTGTTTTAAAAGAAAACCAGATGTATTATATAAAGCTACCATATTTGAGGAAAGGTTAATGCTGGAAAGTGCAAGACCGCCCGAAAGCACCAAACTAGAAATTCTAAATTCAATGATAGAATAATTTTATCACAAATTAATATGCAGAATACTTCATATCAGATATTTAATACTTACGCTATACCCCACATAACTTGATTACTAAACTCCTCCTTTTGTGTTTCTAACTTACAAGTAATATCAAAGCATAATTTCGTCATTGTTTTGAAGAGGTCTACAAATTTAGAATATTAAGGAAAGTGTTAAAGATACTTTAATGAAGATAAATATACTTTTAAATTCATTGAATTTTATATAAACTAAAATATTGTATTAAGAACTGTAAGCTTAAAATTAATATTTAAAGAGTTCATCAAAAAATTGTAGATAATTTTTTTGATTAAAAATTTTTTCTAAATTTGTCTATTTTTAGCTTATAAGTAACATATATTTTTTTTCTTATAATATAAAATTAAATACTGCTATAATATAATCCTTATTTTTAAATATTATCAAATAAAATTTTATTTAAGTATTTTAAAATTTAAAAAATATAGATCATAAGCATATTTTTACTAATTTTCTAGACAAATTTGCCTGGAAAAGCTTACAGATTAAAGGATAATATTAAATTATAAAACCTTTTAATAAATATTTTTTTAAATTTGAATATATAACTATCATTATATCAATAATGCATATATAAAATTATTATCACTTTTAATATTATATCATTATATATTTATAATTATCATTTAAATATCAGTATAAACAATATTGATCAAGTAAATTTATATAATTAATAGAATATTTTTATATATTTTATAATATTAGAAAATTTTAGTTTTGTATTTAAAAATAAATTTAAAATTAAAATAATTAGCAAAATATCATCTGTAAAATTATTATATCTTTGATATATTAGTTAATAAAAATAGTAAACTAAATTAATCAATAAAAAGTTTTCTTAGTATTAAATTTAAATAATAAAATTTTATTTATAATATAATATATTTTAACATTTTATTATATTATTAAATATTGGTATATATTATCATTAATATTCAATATATTATTCTAGTTTTATAAATATATTTGATACTTTTATAATTATATTTATATCTTCTTGTTATTTATATAATCATTGGGTAAAAAACTGAAAAGCAACTCTTTTCATAGATCACTTATACCAAAACTACAAAAAATATTTGATCATTTCTCTACTTTTTATTAAATAAACCTTACTTAATCTCTTAAGTAAAGTTGTTTAGCACACTTTTCTCCTCCTAGGCAGCTAAGTTTTATTTACCAATAATACTTGGTTGCTGAGAAAAGTTCTAAAAACCAAGTTTTTGGTTTTTGTTTGTTTATATATAATTTTACTAATTACCTAATTTAATTACTATTCAAAAGTTGTTCAACTCACTGAGATGGACATTTTGATATATAATTTGTTAAAAACAGACCAAAACTCACCAAGATACAAGCAAAAAGCAAAAACAAAAACTTGTTCTTTATAGGTTTTTTCATTGGCAATTTTAGGAAAACTTGCTGGGTTGCCTCAGAAATTTTACTTTTCTGGTACCTATTAGAATTTCCTAAACATCCAATAAGTTTATCTGAAGCTCATACACTTTTCCAAACTTTTCTAACTAGTCTAGAAACTTCTAAATTAAACAAATATTTTCGTAAAACATATTTAAGAATCTATTTTTAGAACAAAATGCCAACCTTGATAACAGTTGCACCTGATACCATTGATTTTAACTATTTTTATTAAAAGTGTCCTAAAAGTTTTGGTATTGGTATCCTTGAAGATACAGCTAATACATCATATTCTATCTCTGCAAACAAGCAACCAAATAATTGCTCAAACACAAAACTTAGAGAAGGAACTAAAACTTGTCATTACTTTAAAGCACCTGAATCTAGTTTTATTGTTAAATGTTTTTGTGACAAATTCTATACTCACTTTATCTCGACTACCAATCAAATTTATAAACAACATAAAGTTATTTCTACTAATAAAAAATCTAAAGACAAAAAATCTCTAACAAATAATATCACAAACTCCACTGAATTTATTCTGCCATCTCCTACAGCATCACCTTTATCCACTATACATAATCACCAATATGCAAAATGTAACTTGTCTATTACCTGTAAAGAAATGAACAACCAACATTATCTGGCAGCAGATGTAATTTTATATAATGACAAACCCTATTATAAAACATGTACAAATATCCAACAACCTAGTCAACAATCAAGCTCCTCACCTATATTCATTCAAAAACTCCAACAAATGATCAATTCCTACAACCCACTAGCATCCAAACTTATATTCACAACCTCACCCAATAACAACAATAATACTACAAATGACATGAACCTAGATAATAACATTATTAACAACAACAATTAACAACAATAATAACAACAATTTTTATATTAAAACCCACTTTATTCTAAAGAATAGCAACAACAATAGCAAGAAACAAACAAACAAAAGCAACAACAATTCCAAACCACTACTATTAACAATCAACAAAAAATCAAAGCCAATCTAATATTCGACTGACTTGCTAACTTTCCAATTTCTGATAACATAAAAGATAAATCACAACTCCAAACAGAATTCTCTAGAAAAATCTTCAATTTTCTTAAATCTTATTGTTAACCTACAAAAATAACCATACCTCTTAAACCACTAAACAGAATTCGATAAAACTACTACCATTCGAATCAGCTCACTAAGATGGTTCTAACAAGATATAGATCATCCATTTCCGATTACAGAATCACAAGATCAAATCCAATAACCAAATTAATAAGAAATCTGTGATCTGATTGGTTGATGATAACTGCGCAAAATATCATACATATAACATATATAACATTTATACATTTTGAAACATCTATATTTTATATTATCTTTAGTTTACATATATTATTTAGTTTATTTATTTTATTTATTTTATATATCAAACAT
>CAJVQA010011629.1:0-10595 GCA_910591915.1 Cetraspora pellucida
AGTTCACTTTATTAATCCATCATGCGTTATTAACGATGAACATTTTGCAGAGATTTCATCTTGGATTGATCGTCATCAGACAATATATGATGTTACAAAAATTCCTTACAAGTTTAATTTACTTCTTAGAGGAAGTAGAGATGGATTTACTCGTGGAACATTTCATAAATTATGCGATTACATCCCTGGCACTGTGGTTGTTATAAAGGTTAAAGACACAAATGAAATACTTGGTGGATATAATCCGTTAATCTGGTCAAATGATGATCAAATTAAATGGTCATCAACGACTGATAGTTTTATTTTTTCATTGAAAACCCAAAGTTTACCTAATTCTATTCTTAGCAAGATTATTCATAAAGACTGTGTAATTGGATGTTATTTTGGTTATGGACCAGTTTTCGGCGGTTATTTCTTTAAGGATGACGATACTAAGTCATGGCGTTATGCTCATAATACCGCATATTATGTAAAACGACTCAGAGCTGATGCTAATAATCTTTTAATTGATGAATTTGAAGTATTTCAAGTTTTGAAAATTTAAACTCTTATAGATACAAAGAAACTTCTTTAAATAAATCGTTTTGAGACTGAATGCAAATTGAAGTATAGTTACTGTTCCGTGTAGATTCTGGTAAATATATTAAATTTGTGCGAGCTAACTATTAAGATCTTAATGAGCTCGTATAATTGAGAGATATATTAATAGAATCGTAAATAATAAACTACGTAGAGCCTTTTTTCTTGTACTGTATTAAGAATTTGACTTGTCTTTTAAAGAGACTTTTTCAGATATCTAGCATTATTTTTTGTTTCTTAATTTATCTATTTATGTATAAACAGTCGTACCTGTGTTGTATTCCTATATTTGAGTAGAATAAATTTTCTTTTTTTTATGTTTTATATATGTGACCCGTCACGTCACTTTGCTCCAGATTTCATTGTAGAATATAAGTATAAAAAATTAAATTCATTTTGTTCAGCCTGTGAGGATATCAGTATAAGTAATTCTCGTATATAATATTTTTACTTCGTCAATAATTTAAACTTTAAAAATTGTAACTAATCCATATAATAATCTATGTAAATAATAATCTATGTAAATAATAATTTATGTAAACAATAATCTATGTAAACAGAACTTCTAGAGCTCTAAGTTTTGAAGTTTAGTCAAATTAAAACACTTTGTTTATAGTCACGCCCTAAACGCAAATAAAGTATTTTTTTTATATATATTCATGATAACGCTTCGATCAACAACTTTTTTTTAAAAATTAGATAGTAAATATTTATGGACTCGAATAGCTTATTTTAAGCACCCATTTTGTAGCTAATTTTCTAAAAAAGGAAAATAGATAACACAAGAAAGTGCACAAGATTTAAATTGTACAAAATGTTATGCTTCAATCAACATAAAAAAAAACTCTAAATTATCGTTACAAAAAGGTTTTATTCAATATTCCTCTTTGAATCGAGATTTTGGAGTTTTGTTGTTTTTCGGAAAACTGTTTACTCATTTATTGCGCTAAAATTTATTATATATATATTTTTTTTATTTGAACTATATTAACTCTCATCAGAGGTGAAATTCACCGGTATGCTGTTTCTCAAAAAACAAATTGGAAAATCAAACATTCATATATTAAGTAAAAATGTTCAAAACACCCTAAAAAACCATTAATCATTATTTTAAGCCCTAAATCCTACCCTAAAGTTTAACTCAAAATTTGAGGTAAAATTTTCTATAGATCATATAATAATTAAACCATTTCATGATGAATTTCACCTCTAATGAATACTAAATTAAATTCTTTTTATGGTTTTTTTTTTCGAGACCTTTATCAATTTAACCTATAAATAATGGCTCTGCGATTTCCTAAAGGCGATTTTTACATAAAATCTGCTACTTCACCTTCAGGTACTTCCACACCTGACTCTTGTCAAAACTTAGTCGTTGATGTTGAACGTGGATTTTTCATGATTTGGAGTGCGATTGAAGATGGATCAAAAGTTTCGGTTGCTCCACAAAGAAGTAACTTAGAACATGATGCTTATCAACTTTGGCATTATGAAGAAGGTTGGTTGATTAATAAACAAACAAACTTATGCCTGGAAGCTGAAAACAGTAGGTTCATATTTATAGATTAAATTCATCTTTCTGAAGTAATTATTTGTAAATTTTGAACTATTTATAAGCATGTGTATTATAGTAAAGATTATCAATGAAATCTATCCAAATAATTTCCCTTACTGGGAAGTTTAGTAAATCTAACAGGAAAATTTGTTAATCTATCTTTTTTATGGTAGAAGCAGGACAACAACTTCTCAGTCTTTATCACAGGAAAAGCTCAAATCAAGCTAATAATCAGAGGTGGTTTCTTACCAAGGAAGGACGTATTGCATTACAAAATCGACCAAAATGTGTTCTTGAAGTTAAAGAATCCAGCAAGCATATTGTCCTTGTAAATTTATTGAAAAATTTCAAAGATACTTCGGCTTCTCAATTTATTATGTTGCCGACCTGTCCTGTGAAGAATTGTAATTTATATATTTAATACTTATAAAGTTTTAATCTTTAAGTTTCATTCTTTGTTTTTAAATTAATTCTCATTTACTGTTATTAGATGATTCCGCCATTGGTGTGATTAGATTAGAATTAATAGAAGCTAAAGTCATAGATAATACTTACTGCATGTACGGTGGTAAATATATTTATTATTTCCGAAAAATTTAAAATTGTTATTATGCAACATAATTGATCTCATTCAAATTAGTATCGGGAAATTTTTAAATCAGGTGGATATTGATTATACCAGCTATAAGGGCGATTGCCATCAATTAGAATAATCGATATTTGTTACTAATAGATCATAATCGATAAAAAAAATTAATCAACTTTAATTCGTTTTGATGTTAATCGATTTCCTATCAAGAGATACTAATCAATATTATTACGCTTTACAAAAAAGTGCAACACGCTCTACCGACTGAGCTACCAAACCGCTCTTATTTTATTTATTTGGGTTTTCTTGCAGTTCTTCGGAGTTTGGAGGCAAATTAAAAATCCAATAACTAAATGAAAAGAGACCAGGGTAAATAAGACCGGTATTAATTAAGCCGGAGCACATGCTCCAAAAAATTTCCCTACGATTTCATGATAACGATAATGAGAAATTTTGGAGATTCTAAATATATATTCAATCAATAATATTTCTATTTTAAATTCTCTTAGAATCGAACAATCGCCTAAATTTCCATGATTTTACATGATTTATGATCCGCTAGGGTCACACTTTTTTTGCAAAGCACAATAATCGATTTTAATCTGTATCGCTGGCAATCGACATGGGTGCTGCTTATCGACTGACATTTCTATCTGTTAATCGATCGCCAACCAATTTAAAAATTTCCTGATGTAAATCATCAATTAATTAAATCATTTAATTAAATCATTTAATTAAATTAACTAGGCAAATCTGACCCTTATATTCGAGTATTTTATTCGGGTAATAATGAAGATATTATCGCTCAAACAAAGTTCATTCAAAATGACATGAATCCAGTATGGAATGAAGTTCACTATCTTCCTGTTAGAGATCTTGGTGAAAAGTTTATGTTGGAGATGATGAATTATAATACTTTTATAAAAGACAAACCACTTGGAAGTTGCCATCTTGAAGTTACTCATGAACTTGTTAGAGAAGTTTCTGAGGATGTTTATGAAGGCACTAGTGGTATCGATGTGTAAGAGTAATTTTTATTAATAAATAAACTTTAATGTTAAATCATTATGCTAAATCATTATATTAAATCATTATACTAAATCATTATACTTTTAGCTGGATAAAACTTACTAGACGGGGACAGATTCATTATAAAGCTAAATTTTTCCCCGTGGAACCTTTTCCAAAACCTTCTCTTGATTTCCTTGCCAATCTTAAGGAGAAACCTTTTGATCGTTCAACGTTTTACGTTCTTATCACCTTACAAGCTTCAGATGGTAGTTTTCCTCTTTCTGACAAATTAGCCAATCTATTTGGTTATGAATCTCAAAAACAACTTTTAGAATTGTATATATGTCAATGTAAAAAAGATCATATTTTAAAGAATGATCCCACCTTGTGGACCACTAGCATGATTTTATGGTTTTTACGTTTTATGCTAAAGGATTATAGAAGTGAATGGGGTTGTGTTTATGAACGTGCTGAACAATACATCAGCAAATCAATTAATGATTTAGATATGGAAGAGATTGTGGTTGCTACTGGTAGAAAAGCTGTCCGTAAAAGATTTATGTTATAATTTATCATGGTCCGTAATATTTACTTATATTTTGTCTATTATTAATTATTATTTATTATTTATTTATTATTTATTTATTTATTATTATTCTATTAATAAGGAAGCTGTGCGACGCAGTCTCGCTAGAAACCGGGAACGAAGATTTATATAGTAGTTAACAAATGGTCCAAATAACGTAAATATAAATTAAATGAAAACTGAATAGTGTATCTAACGGAACAATGAATTTAATCGTTGATATAGTATCTTATTACTGTAGTATATGGAGTGTGCCAGTAGAAACAAAGCAAATTGTTTCTAAGTAAATTTTTTTTAAACTTTAAAATAAAATATCTTAACAATTATTTAAACCAAACTTGATAAATAGTTTTTTATAGACATTACTATTTGATGCACCTTCACTGTATCATAAAATTTTATTAAAATAGCCTCTGTTGTATAACTAATAAAAAATGGTTTTCACAATTCTAATCCTAACCCTAACCTTAATTCCACCATTAATAATAGTTTATTTGAATTGTTTCTAGATCATTTACCAACACCTGATTTTACCGACGTCATTTTCCTGACATTCATTTCCCCGACAGTATTATTTTGCCGACAGTATGATTTTCTCGACAACCATTTTCGCGACAATATATTTATCCGACTGTATCATTTCACCAACAGTGCTTCTTCTGACAATCATTTATGTACTATGTCGGGAAAATGATATTGTTGGGTAAATATTTTGTCGGGAAAATTGGTTTCGGAAAAAATGCTGTCGGGAAAATCAGGTGTTGATAAAATGAGTGTCGGAAAAATTATATAAATCTGGTGTTTGCTGTAATACATTCCTGTTATGCTTGGTTCAAGTTGTTTGATGTTTTTATAAGTAGTCAGAAAAATTTTAGTACAGTATACGTATTCATAAATATTTGTGCATAAACACTTCCAATCAAAAAAAAAACCGAAGTCATGTGAAATGTAGAACACGGTGATAATCTTTTTCGAGGAATTTACATAAATATCAAAACTATTCAAAAAATTTATATTTAAATTATTTTTTGTTAGTTATTTATAGAGGATACAAACGAATTATTTGAACTGAGAAATCGTTACGAAACGGAATTGAAATCAAAAAGATGAAAAGAAAGCTTTAAATGATATCAAAAATCTGCGGAAATGGTGAATTCACGTGGAATTAGTAAGTTTGGTGACACGAAAACGGAACCGACAAAAGCTTTCGAATGCTACATAAATTCTGGAATGGAAGTTATTGATGAAACTTTTAATGTTTGTTATTGCTATCAAAATGGAATCGGAGTAAAAAAAAGGATGAATGCGAGGCTTTCAAATGGTATCAACAATCAGTAAAAATAGGAAATGCCCATGAAATACAGTAAATAGTGTTGGTTATTGTTATCAACAAGGAATCGAAAAAGATGAACAAAATGCTTTCGAACATTATTTAAAAACTGCAGATAAAAATTATGAACAGGATAAGCAATACTGGGCAGGTGTTATCTTAAAGGAATCGGAAAAAATTTGAAAAAATGGGGTTCGAATATTTTTAAAAAATCGACCAAATGAAAAATATTATCAGAATAAATAATTTCGCTTATTGTTATCGAAGCGGAATTGGAGTCAAAAGAGATGAAAGAAAGGCTTTTGAAAATTATTTAAAATCTGCCGAGCTTAATTATTCCGACGGGATATATAATGTAAATCGATGTTATCAAAACGGAATAGGTACATCAAGAGACTTAAAACGATCTGATTGTTGGTTTAAATTAAATACAGTAGCTGAATTTATAAAGTATAAAATTCTCTCTAAAATAAACAATTGGATAACAATTTAACAGATTAAAACCATTATGTAATTAACCTTGGCGACCAGTTTGGTTCTAGGTTTTAAATTTATTTATAGAGTATTTCATTCAGACAGTATTTGTTTAATAGTATAGGAAACATAACCAACCAATATTGAGAGTTCATCTTAACGAGCGTGAACTGTAATATAAAAAAAAAAAGACAAATAATATAGTATGCAAAAACGCATTTCAACAAAGTAATTTACTACAGATATTGAATAATTTAAGCCAAACATTTACTAAGAACGTCATCACCTAACTTTTCTTTAACAAGATTTTCCGAATAATCCCATAATTTTTTAGCCAATTCTTCATTGTTACCAAAATCACTAGTTTTACCTAACACACCAAAAGGTTCAAAATATTTTCCACGGTAATTTTTTTCTTCAATTTCAGGACTTGTAGCACAGTAAAGCTGAGTTAACGCGCCATCATCAGGTGTCAACAAAAGTAATGACATTATAGAGACGAGTGGTTTTAGCCCAAAAAACCAATTAGAAAGAACACTAGTGGTTAGTTCTGTATTTATGCCACCTAATTTAATTTATAATGTAATTATAACAATAAATAGTATTATAAGTTAGAATAATTTACTATAAAATACCAAACTAGAAAACCGAAGTCCGGAGCAAAATCACATGAGACTGTGTTACAAGTAGCAATAGACTGAAATTATAAGTTACGTTTTTGATAATCTTACTATAAATGTATCAAAAACGTAACTTTTGTATCACTGATAGAATTTAAGCGTCCTTTCTATGCTCCGGACAATTAAAAATATCATTTAACTAAATACTAATTTAAAATATTATACTGAAATAATTTTTTTTTTACCTGGATGAAGAGAATTACAATAAACGTTTGTTCCCGAAAGTCTTTTATTAAGTTCAATGGTAAATAAAATATTTGCAAGTTTCGACTGAGCATATCTTTGAAAAGCAGTGTGAGCATTCGGATCATTCAATTTGTCAAATTCTATTCCTCCCGGTGGTGTAAGCTTATGAGCAATGCTATTATGATAAAAATATCATAAATTTAATACAATGATTATATTGTTACAAAAAGTAAATTTAACTAACCTGCTAACATTGACAATACGTGATGGAGCAGATGCTTTGATGGTTGGCAATAATAAGAGAGTGAAAAGCTATTTCATAATTTATAAAATGCGTATTAACATCTTTTTAAAAAAAAAGATATTCTGGTGCGGCTCATTTCATTTAATTTCATTTAGCCGACATAGACAACGAGACAATTTAACATATTTTACAAGTATATATTGTATTGTTAACAAATTATCATGTAGCATGATGTCAGATAAATCATTTACTTACAAAATGGCCAATATGGTTAACACCAAACTGGTCTTGAATGCCATCTTGAGTTAGTCCAAATGTTCTTTGATATAGATATAAAAATTACAATAATGATATAAATTTTGCATGAGAAATACGTAAAAAGAAAAAGAAAGAAAAGAAAACTTACTGTGTCAACATACCGGCATTATTAACTCTATGAATAAAGTAATTAAAAGTTATATTAAATTTTGAATTAGAAAATTATCAACAAAAATAGGAAACATTTGCTCACAGAATATGTAATGGTAATTTTCTAGCCAAAAAAGTTTCAGCAGCATTTTTAACAGAATTTAAACTTTGTAGATCCAATTGCAAAAATTCAACAGAATCATTGTTTGTTTCTTTTTTTATTAATTCTACAGCTGATTCGCCTTTTTCTTTACTACGACATGCAACAAATACATGAACATTTTTGCGAGCTAATTCTCTAGCAGTCACGATTCCTATACCAGCATTTGCACCTGTTACTATTGCAACCTGAATTATTAATTATTTATGAGAAATTATAGTAAAGTGTGCAATCTTTAACATTAAGAGCTTTTTAACTTACTTTGCCTGAAAGATCCGGAATATCATTAAAAACATAATGTTTTTTACTGAAAATTGTTCTGAGCATTGTTAATGATATGAATTTTGACGACAAATTTAATTTAAATATTCAAAGAGTAACTAAAAATTCACATCCCTTATATTAAAAAATTGATCGATATTGAATGTATGAATGACTAATCTTTAATTAATTAACCTATAAAACAAAATTGCTTATATTTTTTATATTTTGTGTACTACGGCTTCTACTCCTATTTTGGTTTGGTCTTAATTTGTTAATGCTTTATAATTAGCACTTTTTAAGTTTGGCATGACTATCTTTATCATATTTGATTTCATTTGGTATAATTTTTTACTTTTTTTACCATATATGAAAAAATTGCTACCAAATTTCCGTGCGTTGTGTTGCCATTTTGTAAACCCAAAAAAGGAATTTTTACCCCCATTTTTATGTGAGTGATAGATGCTAGATGCTACGTATTGCGATTGTAATCGCAATTACTAGTAGCAAGATACGAGGGCTAGAAGTTAGTACAGATAAAACTATCAAAGTGAACGAATTAAGCATTGTTTGTTTCGTTTTTTTATGACTGTCTCCTTTTACATGTAACTTTATTATACTTTAATTTTTCACATTTCTTCCGGATTTTTTTTCTGTTTGATGAACTGATAATCAATCATCGATAAATGCCAAGCGATGAGCATAACGAAAGTGTTCGTTGATTAATAATGATATTCTATACCTTGACTGAAAAACCCTAAAATGGTAAATTGAAATAATGTAATTGATTATTGATTAATAAGATTAATTAAATAAATGCAGTATCAAGTATGCGACGATCACGAATATTAAAAATCTATTAGCCGTTTATTGTTTGAAACTACTGTAATTACTTGATCAATTGCCTGTACCAGTATGATCACATTAAATGTGAGAGGGGCTCCGTTCAACTTTTTGTGACCTATATGTTTTCCTATTTTGGGGGAACGTACCAGTTAGGGTTACTTTTTTGATCCAGTTATGGTTGGCGGATTATATAAATATCAAGAATATAATTTATGCTGCATGTAGATCATTATATGAATGTACCTGGAAATATTAAGGTTACCGTTATCCTTTTTTTACTATTTTGGTATTAGTAGTAATGGGAACTTTGTTTTTATTGGTTGTTTATTTTCTATTGAAAAAGTACTGTTACCCGAATTTTTTTTTATATTGTTTTACAATAGAGAATTTAATTCGAATTAAACAAGTCAAGATTTTTTATAATTAAGATTGCCTAAAATTTGCCTGATTGTTTTTTAGAAGCATTGCTTTATTTTAAATGTTTGAGATCAAATAAGATCAAGTGTTCCACTAGAAGCGATTCTGATAATGCCATTATGTAATACAAAGATATTATATTAAATTTTTGACATTTTAAAACAAAACACTTAGGACCTAGCCTTGAGGCATCACCTGGGCCTGAAAGCTAGAAAACTATAAATTAAATATTATATTATTTTTAATCTAATTTTTTATTTATAAATTAAATAATTACAGAACTTGAGGTCTAAAACCCTTAGAACCTATCTCCGGAGCATTGTCTGGGCCTAAGAGCTAGTTTTATTTTTATTTTATTTGCATTTATTTAGCTTGCATATTTGATCTGGTTACAATATTATAAATTACAAATATCATTTAAGCCTAGAATAATAGGATTTAGAATGGTACTAAAAGTATTTACTGAAATTGAAAATCTACTAAAAGTAGTTTTAAACAAGATTTGTTTACTATAATGTTCAAAAGTTGAAACTTTTACTAAATAATAAAATTTTATCATCATTAGCAAAAGCTATCTGACATATAATTTAAGAAAAAATATATTAATAATATATAAAAGTTAGCATTCATTAATTTAAGTTTATTAGAAGCTATTATTTTTATATCAAATAAAATTAAAAATTAATTTAATTAATTACTAATTTATATTTAGTTTGTTATAAGCTAACTTTAGAAATCTATTTTTTTAAAATACTATTTCATTAAAGTTGTAATACTGATACTTCATTTCATTAACAGAATATAATTAAATTTTGGTTAACTAATTAGTTAACTAAGCATATACAGATTAAATAGTTGCAATTAAATATAAAAATAAAAAGCTATATTTTCTATTACAAATATATTAACATTTTATATTACAATATTGAATCTAAAAGAGGTCTAATAACCTACTTTAGTAGAGTTTTGGGCTGAAAATAAACTAATTTTAGCTATAATTCTTTCTAATAATTTATACTTTTTTTAAAACTTAGCTTTTTTAAGCTAGAAACTTTTTATTTAGTATAGAATATGAGATTCTAAAAAACCTTTTTATATTAGAGAGTACAACTAACTACATATTGTTTAGTTCAGATAACTGTGACTCTGTTGCTTTATAATTCAATATCTTACATAATGTATAATAAGTAACCTTTTTGAAAGAGGATGTTAGATTTGGCTAGTAAGTGATTAAGGCTTTTGGTTACTTTGGATCAACAAATGCAAGTA
>CAJVQA010011630.1:0-10595 GCA_910591915.1 Cetraspora pellucida
AGAGCTGATATAGCTCTATAAAGTTACTGGGTAGATTTTATTAAACCCTCTTAGATAAAAAGTTATAGTCATTTAAAAATTTGAAACACTTCATGTAACTGTTAAGTATAGGCTTACAGTATCATATAAAAACTTATTATGAGTTCATATTATCTAGTACTAGTTTATGTTTCTTTATACAAAATACAACTGTTGTATAAATGTCATATAATCTTTTAGTTATGCTAATATAATATAGGTAACAGGTATCTGATATCAACTAATAACAAAAGACAATTAATCATAATATAAAAAGAATTTCAAATTTTTACTAATACTAGAATTTGAACTTTAAATCTGCTACTTGAAGGTTGACAATATAATTATTTCACTATATTATTATGTTTCAAAATAACATATATATCAATATAAAATATTATAAATATATTTTATAAAATTTATTTTTATTAGTATTGTTTTAATAAAGTTTTTGTATTTTTATAAGCTAATTTTTTAAGAATTTAAAAAAATATTTTTATATATTTATTTTTTAAAAATAGATATTAATAAAAAAGTTTTTTTAAGTTCTTGTTTTTGAAAAGTAATATTTTTATTTAATTTTATAAAAACACAAATGCCTTTAATAACTTTCTTATATAAAAGGTTACAACTAGTTATATATATATTTCTAATATCTAATTTAAGTAGTTTGTCTATATATTATTATATAAGTTTTATATTAGATGTTATATTTGCAAATTAACTATAAATTTTGCTTATTTAAATTTTTTATATATATAATCTATTTTGTATTATAAAAACATTTTTAAAATTATATTTATTTAAAATATCTAATGCATATCTTTAGAACTATTTTATTCTTAACAAAAAACTTACTAGAACTTTCTATATTTTATATACAACTAATTTAAGTTTACATAATATATTATAGCTAAGTTAATATTTGTAATTATAGATATTATTTGTTAAGCTATTATATTATACTATTTTTACTTTTATAAAGTTTATTAAAATTCTAATACCTATCTTTTTAATATTTTTTAATTATATTCTACTAAGTTCTCTTACTTAAAACTAACAAAACTTTAAATTGTTAATCTAAATAATTTAATATAATATATTTTTATATGTTTTTTCTCTAATAAATTTTAATTGTTTGATTAATCATATGTTTTTTTATATATCTTTATAGTTGAGTTTATTTATTTTTTCTTTAAAAAATATTTATATAATTCTATTAATTTAATAATATTATCAAAAGTTCATGCTACTTTTTATTTAGAAATTCCTAAATAAGCTTTTAATTTTTCAGTTTTTGAATTTTTTATATTTAGTAGTTTTATTATAACTTTGTATTAAAATATTTTGCAATGCTGATAAATATTTCTTTATGTTTATATTTTATATAAATGCTTTAAGCTCCTATATGAGATAGTGTAATCTATAATTATAGATATGCTAAATTAACTAATCATTAAAAAATAGTTTGTTATAATATAAGTATAATTTTTAAATTTTATCATAAGTAAGATTTGAATACTAAATCTATTATTTAAAAATTAACAACTTATTTATTATACCAAGTTATCACATCTTCTAAAAAAAATTTTTATTAATAATATATTTTATTTTTCTTTATTATTGTTTTTAATATTAAGAAAGTCTTTTGGTTAATTAATTTTACTTAGTTATAATTTACTTAATACTGTACAATAGTTACTTTTTACTATTTATACAACATATATATTAAAAAATAAATACTAATTATATATTTAATTTTAATTACTTATTTAAGTAGTTCACTTATTACTAAGTTTTACACTAGTAGCCATACTTGTAATTCAACTAAAAAGTTATTTATTTAAACTTTTTACATTTATGCTAAGCTTTTTTTTATATATTTTATATTTAAAAACAACCATTTTTTTAAAAAAAAAAAAATCCTTATTTGATCTAATTTTTAAAAATTAATTGATTAATTTTAATTAAAATTTTAATTAAATAAAAACAGAGTTGACAATAAAGTTCAATAGAGACCCAATAAAGCAATAAATAAAACCAATAAACTCTAAATAGAACTAATAAATACTAGTTTTTTTAAAGTTTTATTTATATAACTTTTAAGATTTATTTATATTATTAAGTTTATCGCTCCTATTATTAACTTTAAATAAAGAAAACAATAATGAATTAAAATTATTTAATATTCTTATCAATAAAATTATTAAACAATTAAATATAGTTAGATCTTATTATAATCACTTTGATACGTATAATTACAATTTTTTATAACATTTGACCTTTATATAGTCACAATTTTTTATAATCACCAAATTTTTGATTTCCGATCTGGTGATATTGAGGTAATTGTATCTACCTAAAATTGAACGTATTCAATTACTTTTATAAAATTTTTTTATGTCTAATGGTCCAAAAAACTATTTAGATATTTGGATTATGTTTAATGCCCAAACGTCCAAATGCCCAATTAAATTTATTGAAATATTGTCCGATGACAACTCTGCTTAAAACAGAGAAAGTAGCTTATGTTTAATAGTAACTTACAGTATTTTAAACACATATGTTGCAATTTGAATCATAATAAAATCAAGAATAATAATTAGATTTTAAAAAATTTCAAAAAAATACCAAATTTTAGCCAATTTTGCATTTCACAACCAAAATCTAAATCTAGTGTTAAAATTAATTGAAGCAAGACCAGCAGTAAGTGATAATACTAGGTAACAAAATTATTATTTAAACAACACAACGAGTGGGATATTTGCTTCATTAGTAAATTTTATCAATGCTGAAGGATGGCAAGTATACTAATACCGTTTAACATAGTCAACAAGGCCGTTAAATTTGTATAGTTGCTATAATACTAGTAAAGAGCTTTTTTAAAACATTTACAATGCTAGTATAGTACCAGTGCTTCGCACAAAGACAAATATTTACTTGATGGAATAGGTTTTTCAAACCGTGCAATTACAATCACATACTGAATACATATTTTTTCTATTTATCGAAAGTACCATTACAAGATTCTACATTCCTTTTGGCAATAGTAAATTAAGACAAGAAATGCACATTGAACATATACATTTATAGGAAGCAAAATCGAAAAAGCCAAGTTTGGACTAAAAATTTATTACGCAATAGAGTGTGCATTTATATTGGTGTTACTGTTTATCTTTTTGGACGCACACGATGACACCAATATTTGTAATCATATGACATGCAGCTTGTGCATAACACAAGGTCGGCGTCGAATAAAAATCTTACCAATTTACTAGCTTTTTTTTTTTATATCTGGAAAAAAAGGAAAAATGTCATTACCTGATGATATAATTTATGATATTTTACCACACCTTCATGATGATATGCGTACTTTGTATCGATGTCTTTTAGTAAATCGTCTTTGGTGTCGAATAACGGTTCCAATTTTATGGTGTCGGCCGTTTACAATTTCATCCAAACCTTTTACAAATAAGCATCGCACCAGTCGTACTCTTATAATACAGACCTATGTCTCATGCCTTAACAAAGATGAAATTACATATTTAATTCCTTACAAAATAGATTTTCTTGACATCCAATTGACACTGTTTCCTTATGAAAAATATCTTCAAGAACTTTCCGATAATGCCATAGACAAAGGTGTAAAAGGATGGTTTCAAGGAAAGAAACTTATCTTTCCTTTCGTCGAGTATGATCATAGGGCTGAGGCTATTACATACGCACTCTGGCGCATGTTCATGCGTCAATGTGTGAAAATACAATCGGTATCTATCATGCCTTTGTATGTTCGATCTGGTATATCGAATGTACCAAATTTTTCAGATGCAATGACTGCTTTGTCTCATGTGCGAAGTTTCACATGTCGTATTGATTGGAGTGACAGTGCTGAGAAGTATCAAAAAACCATACAATTATTACAGAGATTAAAATCAGTTTGTAAAAAAATCACACACATGAAGGTTTACATACACGAGAAAGCCGACCCAGGCGTTCTGGATGCAATTGTTCAGATAATTAAAATACAAAAAGGTATCAAAGAAGTCTCTTTTAAGAATAATATGATTCTGAAAGGAAATCTTTATCAATTTAGGCCACTTTTGGTCCCAGTCATGGAATCACAGGCAAACTACGTAACTTCGTTGGCATTTCGATCGGTTAAATTTAATGATGTTTCAATTGCTGCTTTGGCTGGCTTCTATTCATTGGAATCATTGTGTCTACAGAAATGTCGAAATATGACGAAAGAACATAGTGTTATACTGTCTGCAGCATCATTCCGTATAAAGTTTTTATCTCTGTTGAGGAATTCTTGGTCAAATTCTATTACTGCTGCACTTATTGCTAAGGCAGGTGTTACTTTACAACAAATGGTACTGGATAATGTTTGCACAGAAACGACACAAGCAGCATTAAACCATTGTCCAAACCTTAATATTTTATATATAGAAGTATCAGTTTACAATTATAGCCTAATCACATGGATTGGTTCAACAAAAATTCAGCAACTTGAAGTATCATTCGGCGGAATATTCCGCTTGTCCACTGAGGACACGGCTAAATCACTACAATTATTAGGAGAACACCTTCCTGCCACTGTGAATTATCTAAAATTGGATGGGTT
The DNA here is from genome assembly GCA_910591915.1 of Cetraspora pellucida. Lineage (NCBI taxonomy): Eukaryota > Fungi > Glomeromycota > Glomeromycetes > Diversisporales > Gigasporaceae > Cetraspora > Cetraspora pellucida. The sequence continues at coordinate 4,643 of CAJVQA010011630.1, forward strand.
ATATATTTCTAATGAGGCATTTAACGATTTTATTAATAGTTGCAAAGCTCCGTTATCAACATTAATTATTTCAATTGATTGTTATCATGATTTCGAAGAGAGTGTACTCACTGTTCTCGAGTTTGCTTATAAACATAAAACTTTGAAGAAATATGGGAATTATGATAACAATAGGTATGTACATAACGTGTCTATTAAGGAACTGGAAAAACACGGGATCAAGATATTGAATACGTATGATATTAAGAGTCTTTCATCGAAAGCATTTTAAGGCATGTATAAAGGATTTCAATTTATCAGAGGGCGATTCCTCATAAAATATGTTGAGAATATATACCTAAATGCAAGAAGGAATTCAATTAATAGACATCGATCCCATCATTGGATTTTTAGAACTTCTTCCAAAAGATTATTTATTGGCTATAAACATGTTGCACGATCATATGTTACAAGCATTTATTTTACTGGAGCATAGATGGGACAAAAGAATAGTTACAATCATGTAAATATGAACATTTTGAGATGTTGAAAAAAATATACTCGCGAAAACGAAATATTTGCAGGAATAAAAAAAATTGGAATCAATTCAACATAATTCTCTTAATTAGCAATTATACATCAATGAATTTTATATGCATAGTACTCTAAGTTTTCTGTATTTTCATCAAAGGTCTGAGTAGAATTGTGTTGTATTGCAATTTTTGCAAATTTACACATACTCTGCAAGTGATAAAAACTTTGATTAAAGAGTAAACTTATGGAATACTATGCATACAAATTTTATTGATGTGTTGCGCAAGACAACACTGCAAACTAATAGATATATTCATCAAAAAATCTTTTGAGACAAATTTGTGATTATATGCTCTTATACAAATATTTGGGCTATATACACTGCTAGGCTATTAAGAACCAAACAAAATACTATATACACTGCTAGGCATTAAGAACAAAACAAATTATTAATTAGATTCATCAGAAAAAGGTATAACCTAATGTAATTTTCAGGTTTGGAGTCTTACACAACTCCGAACTTGAAGACGACTAATAAAGGTAATTCTGCACAAAATCCATGAACAGTATTAGTAGGAATAACATCATTATAGAATTCTGCATACCATTTGTTTTTTTGCCCCAATATTGACATTTTAAAGTTGTAATTAGAATCATAATTTGATCTGATTTATAAAAGGTTTCTTTTATAAATTCCAATAAATACCTACTACTAAGGTCACAAATTTTCCGTAAGTCAAACTCGAATCTGCAAAAGGTTAAACTTTAGATGAAAATTTTATTACCAACTAATAATCTTTATAGAGTCTTTAACCCATTAGTCCTTTATTAACAAAATCTTTGCATACCTGATTAGAAACCACATTGAACACAAATACCCATTACACAACCTTCACTAATAGTTATAACTGGAATAAATGTAATGGCAGGTCTTATATCTGAAGGGAATTTAGAACTCATCATTGATTTTACACCTATTCCAAACGATGAGTAAAAACAATAAGAATTTGATTTAATTTAGTTTATGCAAATATAATATGAAAAACACCTTTTTTCAAAGTTGTAACCTCAACCCCAATTTTTTCTGAGTAAAAAAATCTGATAGAAGATATGCTGGTCCAAAATATTGTACTGGTTTGATCATTTGTTTCCTCCAGGTTATTGTATTTGCAAAATTGATCATGTAGTTTTAATAATCCGAGTTCTATTGAGGCTAATAAAGTCGTTAGAGTGGTACCTATTAAAAAAAGAGAGAAATATTAGTATAAATAATAATAAAATATGGAATAAAAAAAATATACATACTTTTTTCAACTCTTATTGTTATAATGCTATTTAGTATAGGATTTATAAACGATGTAGTTATCTTTATTATGCGGGAATCTTTGGTGTCTAAAGTATCTTTATTATAGTTGACGAATATAAATCAAATTTAGCACGTGTCATGACTTGAGCGAATAGATTATTAACTAAAGGATTTAAATAGTAACAATAAAAACCTTCCCACACGATAGGTCCATGGTTTAAAATTCCTGAACCTTCTTCCAAATCGTCGTTATAATTTTTACGATTTATTTTTCCATCATGTAACAAAACTTGCCATTCAACTTTAGCTTCCCGAGGAAGTGACGGTACAGCAATGTAGAGACTTGGTGGCACTTTGTAGCAATTCTATACTAAAAGAGGTTAAAATCCTAATCCTAACTTAATGACTAAAATACAATCATTTATACATGTGCCAACTCACATCACCCTTCCTCCATTCACAAACACACTTCCAAGCTTTTTGCACAACTTCAAAAGCAGTGTCCTCATCGACGAAACAAATACACCCCACCGAAAACATCCAAACATCTAGCTCCAAGACTGACGTGATTCTTTCTAAATTTTTTAATGAAAGTATAGTTTGGGAATGCACACTGAGAGGAGTTGGAAATCTTAACGATGCAGGAATTAAGCCTATCTGTCCTGCTATATATGCATGATTGTTTATCTAAAAAAAAAGAAAAATTTATAATTAATAAAGAAACTTCGAATTCTCAATTCTGGAACTTTGATTTTAGAATTTACAAGTTTAGCTTGAGAATAAGGTCCAATATTTGCAGGTGCCCAATATGACATGCTTTGAACATGCATAGTATTCACTGGTTTGATGTTTGAATAATCTCTAAATTTTATAGCAATTAAATCAATTTGGATCTTCGCCGGAGATGGAAGATTACATCCAACACATGTTCTAATACAATATATTATTATACAAGTAATTTTTTAATTTATCATCAAGAACTTTAAGGAAATCAATGTTACCTGGTTGGCGGGTTTATATCAAAAAATGATTTATAAATAACATTCATTCTTCCAAATTCATTCATATCTTTGATAAAAACATTCATATTTATAACATCAGTCCAATTTAATCCTAATTTAACCAATCTTTCTAATTTGTAAAGCCTAGCATTAATTTTCGTACTTTCACAAAATAACATATATTTATGGAAAGTTTACGTGTCAAATCTAGTTACCTTCGAGATTTTTCATACACACACGCGTTTCTTCTTCAATCGTATCTAACCGAGCTTGAGAATTTTTATGGCCGTAAGCAGTTGTTCCAGAAATGGCGAAGTAAGGTGAGTTTACATGCAAACTGTAAAGATCTACCAAAAAATTACATGGTAAAATATTTTGGTATAAGTTTGTTAAAACGTGCTAATTAGCAAATATTAAAATAAATTGATATATTGTATGTTCCAGAAACAAGTATCCTTTCTAGACAGGTCTTAATTTCAGATACCAGAAATGAGAGAAATATTGAGAACTAACATATATATATAGTGCTATTTTGAGGATTATGCAAAGGATGCTCATTTTCGGAATGTGTTTTAATTAGTTAATTACCCATATAATCATTATTCATCTCTGGAATGTAATCAATGTCTATTTTCGGAACGGCATTTAATACATTCTCGCCTTTAAATACCTTAAGTACTCCAATAATCAGATTGACAAAAAACTAAAAGCAATATAACACCTATTTAAAGAAATAATACCTCTACCTCTATTCTACTCAAAACATCTTCAAAACCATCACTCCATGCGGGAACTTTAATCAAGTTCGTAGTAGTGTTGACCGGTTTATCCATCACAACTAATTTTTTTAATCGAAGGTAAGCTACTTCTGCAAATGCATTATCCGAATGCATGATTATTTCACTTTCCTCACTATTAAAATATTCATAGCATGATCAAGGGATTTAATAAGTATATCAAAGCTTATTAATATAATTATGAATAATATTTAAACTCTTACACATGTAGCCTCTTGGTAAATAATGGACAATCTAAGGTAAATGTCTCATATTCACCTCCTTCACCACATACATGAACATCATATTTTTCATTCTATAGTATGAATATTTTCATTTTAAAAAAATGACCAGGATCAAATCGCAAAATATTCACTGATATCAAACCATACCAAACTACACAAATAAAGATATAAATCTTCAATAGATTTGCCCAAATGTGTTGATTTGAGACCTACATGGAGAATCATAAACATTTAAGCTTCAAAATAAATAAAATAAAAATAAAATAAACAGAATTATAAATAAATACTTGCCGATAGCAGCAACTTTAATCAATATAGCATTAATCCCAGAATTAATCATTTCTGATAGCAATTCTTTTTGATTTCTTCGCCAAAGATATGCAATGGGTGTAAGTCCTAAGCGAATACATCTATTGTGTGATAAAAATGTGGTGAATGTGAGTTAATAATACTCACCTAATCGGTGAGAAAATTAATAAGCAACATGAAATTACATTTACACATTTTCAACACGGACACGCTGATAATTTGATAATATTGCACCAACAGAAACCCCTTGAATATCTGTATTTGCTTCCTAAAAATTAAATTATATTAATATATTCCAATATTTGACGTTATTCAAAAGTAAAAAGCCCATAAAATTTACTAACTTTAACCTCTTTCAATAATTCAAACAGGTCTTCGGTTTCATCACCGGTAGTCAGTTTGTAATCCGCCTCTTGTATTAATGATCGACCAAAAATCTCACGTCTGTATAAGGGCAAGCCCATACATTCGGCATAATACGAAATTGCATCATGACCAACCGTTTGATAAAGAAAACTATCAAGTTCATCTATGATCAAAACAAAAGTGTTAAAATATATTTATATAGTCAAATATATAATAAAGTTGTTTGAAATACCTTTTTGAGAATCTATATGAGGTTTCAGATTTGCCAATGCAGTAATCTGATGACCATTTGCAACACAATGCATCATATTAAAACAACTGTCTTTTCCTCCGCTTATCAACGCTACGACCTTCATTATAATGATAGAAGTTAATCAAATTCGCTGCGAGTTTCTAACGCTCTAATATATTGTAATAAATATATCAGTAGACGCACGTTAATTCTTTGCTTTTTGGTTCAAAAAATCTTCGTATCCTATCGAAGATAAATTGTACTCTTCATACCTATAACGCTGCATAATATTTTACAATGAATAATGCAGCGCCTCAAACAGAAGAGTTTTTCATTTTGGTTTTGCAAGTATATTAAAAGTCTCTAAAATCAAAATCTATTGTAAAGTTGATTTTGAACTTTTGCTTGCTTGGCTCTCCCACTTTATGATTGTTACGAGATAATAGAATACTTACGTAGTATATTGAAACGTCTGTGATAATGGATAGGTTAGAATGTTTGCCTTGATCTCAAAAAAAAATAGCATCAAAATTTAACACGTGACGATCGACGACAAATTAGCCAACAACATACAGACATAGCGATAGGTGATAACGAATTAAATTAACTCCAGTAGTGTTTGTAGTCGACCTAAATTTGCTGACTCGACTAAGCAAAGTCGACCTCTTCTATTATGTGAAATAAAATAAATTTTTTCCATTCTAAAGTCTAGTTTTCTAAATTCTAAGTCGATTTTATCGATTACTATTTTGGTCCTTTTTTTTTTATGAAATGCAAATCCCAAAACTGTTGAAAGAAAAAAAAACTTGGAATATAGTAAAAAAACTCAAAATAATAAAAAAATATAATACTATATACAGATACAAATTTCTACGCATTTGAACAAATGTATACGTATAACACGGGTATATTGGCAGTCCCGTGATTTTTACCCAATCCGATTGCAGTGACCAGTGTTGGCCAAATATGGACATGGACAATATGGGACCAATGGACATGGACAAATATGGACTATGTCCATATTGTCCATATTTTTAAATGGACATAGTCGCTCAGTCCAAATTTAAAATGTGACTTGTGTAACACAATTTTTTAGAATTCGATTGGCTAAAGTAATCAACATATAGCGGTATATATAACGATAATACCAAAAAGAATTAAGATTACATTAAGTTTCTTTTTTTTTAAATTTTCTGACCTTATAT
>CAJVQA010011631.1:0-10594 GCA_910591915.1 Cetraspora pellucida
GTTAAAATGTATGTAACATAGATACAAGAATCTTAATAAAGGTTTACGGCAAGGCTGCCAAAGATAAAAAAAAAAAAAAAAAAAAAAATATTAACAAAACTTATATTTACCTATTCTCTAAATTGTACTTATTACCAAAACATATCTTTATTAACCAAAAGTTTTTATACCAATAACTCAATATTTTTTTTAGGTCTCAAACATATGAAACATTTAATCTTAATATTACTATCTATAATATTTAAGATTTTAATGATATAGAAAAGAAACAACTAATAAAAGAATACTGTCTTCAAAACAACTTACAAATAATATGATTAATTGAAACCAAAATAATAAAGACTAAAAATAAAAAATTCTATAACAATCAACACTTTACATATTACTGATCAAATAACTCTATATCTAAAGAAGATACATACATTCTAATTTATAATAATCTATAACTATATATTTACAACATATTTAATCATCTAGAAGAAACTATTGTAATAGATTTGTTTTTTAATTATAACTACAAGTTCAGAATTATCTCAACTTATCTTTCATTCACAAATAATCTAACATGATAGCAAACATAATTAATTATTATTATATCGAAAAAATTAGGTTTTATATTATTAATACTTGGCATTATATGTAACTATCTTTAAGGATAATGTTTATAAAATTTAAATAATATGAATTATTTGTGTAATATTGTTTATAAGAAAAATTTCTTAATTATCCAGACTTTCAGACTATTTAGGAGTGATCTGTAAAGTGTAATATATTTGTAAAAGCTAATTGGATATTTAGAAAATTTTAATGGGTGTCAGAAAAGTGAAAATTCTAGGACAATCAAGCAGTTTTCTCTAAAATATCAATGAAAAAACCTGTAAAGACAGGTTTTAATTTTTAACTTTTTGTTTGTATCTTGGTAAGTTTTGGTTTGTTTATAATAAATTATATATCAAGTAACCAGTTTAAGGTACTTAGTAATTTTTTATTAAAGAATAAAATATGTTAACTTAGTAAAATATAAATAAATAAGCAAAAATTAAATTTTTAGTTTTTAGAACTTTTTTCAAGAATCAGGTATTGTAGAAATCCAAAACTGACTGTCTAGGAGAAGAAAAGTCAGTTCAACAACTTTACTTAAGAATATAGGCAAGGTTTACTTAAGAAAATTTTGAGAAATAATTAAATGTTTTTAGCAAAATTTTGGTACAAATAATCTACAAAGAGAATTACAGAATTGGTTCTGATAACATATCCAGAACAAGTATTAAATTATATTATATTTATTATATTATATATATATGTTACTAGAAATATGGTGATCTAGTAAAGTGAATAGGTTGTCAACCTCCAAGTGACAGATCTAGAGTTCAAATTCTAGTAATAACAAAAATTTACTATTCTTTCTGTATTATAGTTAACTGTCTCTGTAATTGGTTAGAATTAAATATCTGTAACTTGTGTTATAATAGCATGACTGGAAGGTTTAAGCAATCATATAATATTGTATAAAAGAACACAAACTGGTACTAGGCAGAGTGAACCTCAAATAAGTTCTTAAGCTATATAAATTACAAGAACAGATAGAAAGACAGAAGTTCACTTGAAAGACCCAAATAGAAAAGTAATCTGAACTTTCGATAATGCTATGTAAAGACTAAACTTATGAAATAAAGCTAAAACTTGTGAAACTAAACAAATATGTCAGTCTTTGAGGAGGGACTGAATGAACCAACCAGGCTATCAGAATTTCTGGATTTTGAAGAAAAAGAATATATGCTAGCAAACATGTAAACCAAAGGTATATAGTTATAACCTATCTTTTCAGACTATCTAAAATGGCAGCTTAGTAAAACTTGAATTAAATACCAAAGTAGTAAGAATATGTTGTAAAGTTAGTACTAGAGTTGGGTAAACTTTACAAGAACATAGCAGTTTAATAGTACATCTTAACCACCAATGTTGGTCTTGGTCATAGCAATACTAGGTTAGCTGTAAGAATAAAATACAGAAGCTTCTAAAAGATTTAGTACAAGGTTAAAAGTTCCAAAAAACTGCTTTAAAGACTTAGTGATTATGACATATTTTCATTAGCATTGGCTAGGATTTTTAGTAGGCAAAAGTAAATAGGTGAATATAGAAACTAGAGTAGTTAAATAAGGAACCTACAAGCAGGTTCCAGGCATGACAGCTAATGTAGAACCTTTAGGCAAACTACTTAAATTAAACAATAACTAAAGTTGTATAAATAACTAGTTGTACACTCTTTCTATAGTTGCCTCTTGTGGTTGTAATGCAACTATTAGTCAAATATACTATTAATAAAATCCTGGGTTGCAAGTACTCATTTTAATATTTAAAAAAAAAAAAAAATATATATATATATATTACTATTTAATTATATAATTTTTATATGGTATAGTCAAACAAACAAATCTTGCATATTACTCTTTACAAAATAATATAGAATTCTTTACTATGCTCTAAACAAATAAAAATTCTAAAACTTTTCTAATCTTATAATTGGTCAATCTAGATAATAATATATTGCTATTAACAGAAAGATAAAATTCATATTATAGATAGTTATATTATTAATACTACTATCTTATATCTATACTAATAATCCAATCAGATTTTTTTTAGTATAGGTAAGCAAATTCTGCTAACTTTGCAGCTTCATTATTAGAAAATTAATAATTACTAATTATTAGTAAAGATTATTTTTTATATTGCCTACCTATATTAAAAAAGATTTTAAAAATTAACTTAAGTTTTATTCTATCTTATTATAATTTTAAAACCAATTTTTTTTACAATAATCTATAGGTTCAAAATAATACTTATTTTTTTTATTACTAAAAAAATAAAATACAAATACAGTCAAATCTCTTAATAATGAACTTCTATAATGAATGCTGCATATAATAAACTAAAACTTTTTAAATTTTATATTAGTTTGGTATAAAAATAGTAATTCTATATAGTAATTGTTTTTTAGCTCGGGGTTAATAGTTCATTTTATAGTGTTTATTATATTATCTTTGCTGAATATCAAATATTTAATAATTAATATTTAACAATAATAAAAACTTTGTAAGTTTCAAACTTGATTTATTATTAATCTATTTTAAAATTTATTAATTATATCTTTTGAAATAGTTTTCATCTTTTATTATTTTACAAATAGTTTTGTCCAATAATACTATGCACAACAAAGTTATTAGCAAATTATGCAATCACATTGTGTTTAATAGCCACACACAAATATTTTTATTCACCAACATGGCTTAGTCTTTTTCAAAGTATTAGAGAATTCAACTTTACTAAGAACTTTGACCTTTATCAAGGGTTCGCCTTTCGCTGAGAGTTTCATCTTTCGTCAAGAGTTTCATCTTTCGCCAGGAGTTTCATCTTTCATCAGGGGTTTCATCTTTTGTCGGAGTTTCGTCAATTTCGTCTCTTCGTCAGGTTTAGGTTTCGTCTTTCGTCGTTTTCTCAAAACAGTTTCGTCAATTTCGTCTCTTCGTCTTTCGTCATTTTCTCAAAACAGTTTCGTCTAACAACTATAATCTCAATCGAAATAACTTTTTGTTTGCTTTAAAAAGAATTATAAATTAATGAAATATATTCTTAACATAAATTTCAAAGATGACTGAGGGTATAAGTGCGATACCAATGGAAGAATCATCTGGCATAAAGCTTGATCCAATAGAAGAACAAATTTTAATGGATCAAATCAGTTTTACCGAAGGAAAAGAATCATATACTACTTTATATCGATTCGCTACCAAATTTGACTGGATAATAATGTTTATTGGATTAGTATTTTCAGCGGCTGCAGGTGCTACCTCGGTATGTGTTTCATATGTTTTTTTACTGCTCGATTTGTATTTTAAACATTCCTAATTTATGATATTCCATGTAATTTGGCAGCCTGTATTAACAGTCCTTTACGGAATAATAGTCGATTATTATACCGAGTTTCAAACTCATACGATAAGTACCAATGAGTTTTCCAAAGAAATAAATTACTTTACGTTAGTTTCTGTATATTTCGGAATTGCCATGTTTATTGCTACGTACATATCCGTGGCTGCCTGGGTATATACTGGTGAAAGGTGTTATTTTTTAATACAACCTTACGTCAAGTTGTTCGGTCACTCAAATTAAGTTCGTCATAATGATCAACTTTATTTTAGAATCGCACGACAAATCCGTGAACGATATTTTCGCGCAATTCTTAGACAAAATATGGCTTATTTTGACAAATATGGCACAGGAGAAGTTACTACTCGTATCACATCTGATATACATTTGATACAAGATGGTATCAGCGAAAAAGTCACTCTCGCTTTTCAAGTAAGCACACATATATATTTGTTTTATTTATTTTTATTTATTTGTTTATTTTTCTTTTACTATCACGTATTCTGCTTGTTCTTTCAGAATATTGTACAATTTATTGCATCACTCATTATTGCGCTTACTATAAGTTGGAAAATGACTCTCGTGATTGGCTACTTAATCCCTTTTCTTACTATCAATAGTTGTTTAATGAATAAATTTGGCACTAGTTTTACGAAAAGAAGTTTGGATTTTTATTCTCAGGCAGGAATAATCGCTGAAGAAGCCATTTCAACCATTAGAACTGCTGTGGCATTTGGTACTCAAAATGAACTCTCTAAGCTTTATGATGCTTACTTAATTGGTGCGAGAAAAGAAGGGTTTAAAAAATCTTTGTTTAATGGTTTTGCTATTGGCATCATGCACTTTGGCATCGTTGCAACTCATGGTTTAGCATTCTGGTTTGCTTCCACATTGATTATTAATCAAGAATTATCTTCTGGACAAGTACATGTTACTTTTTTTTTTTTTTTTCTGATATTAATTATTTAGAGTCATTGGTTGATTTTTTTTTTCTCCTAAAGGTCATCAATTTATTCTTAACGTTTTTATATGGCACTTTTTGCCTTACTTATTTTTTTGTCGACATTCAAGCTCTTAGTCTTGCTGCTGGTGCTGGTTTAAAAATATTTGGAACTATTGATCGTGTTCCCTCGATTGACATTGCTTCTGATACCGGAGATAAGCCTGAAAATGTTGTGGGTTACATTCAATTTAAAAATATAAATTTCGTTTATCCGACTCGCCCTGATGTTAAAACATTGAATGATATATCATTTGATGTTGAACCTGGTTCTATTGTTGCTTTTGTTGGTTCTTCGGGTTCTGGTAAAAGTACAATTATATCTCTCATACTTCGCTTCTATGATCCTATCTTTGGTGGTGTATTTCTTGACGGACGTGATATCAAATCTCTTAATTTAACTTGGCTTAGAAGACAAATAAGTCTTGTAAATCAAGAGCCTGTACTTTTTAATACTACTATAGCTGAAAATGTATCTTATGGATTGGTCAGTTCCATTTATGAAAATTTATCCGATAATGCAAAACGTGAAATGATTGAAAATGCCTGTAAGATGGCCAATGCTCACGATTTTATTATAAATCTTCCTGATAAATATGAAACTGTGGTTGGTGAACGTGGAATTTTATTATCTGGTGGTCAAAAACAACGTATAGCTATTGCTCGTGCTATTATTAAAGCTCCAAAAATTTTGTTACTCGATGAAGCTACTAGTGCTCTTGATTCACAAAGCGAAGGTATCGTCCAAAACGCGTTAAGTAAAACCTCAAAGAGTCGTACGACGATAATTATTGCCCATCGTTTATCCACTATTCGGAATGCGACAAAGATTATTGTGATGAATAAGGGTGTTGTTGTAGAATCGGGTACACACAAAGAGCTCATATACAAAAAAGGTTTTTATTCTAAACTTGTTGAACTTCAACAGATTCAACAGTCTTTAGAAGCTGAAGAAAACCTTAATAGATTGAATTCATTTATAACTCCAATAAAAAATGATATTACTGAATCATTCACTATCAAGGATGAAGATCACCAAATTATTCATGTGTTGCCTTTATTGTCTTCTCATTTTAATCGAAAATCTGATGTTGAAACTGGATTAGATCATGATCATTTTACTGCTTGGGAATTAATCAAGAAGGTAACATTCATCAATAAACCTGAAATTCTTACGCTTTCCATAGGTATAGTAGCATCAATAATTTGTGGTAAGTGAAAAAAAAACCAATTTATTATAGTAATCCTTTACGAAACAGAAAAAAAAAAGTCAACCCGATTTTAATTCTAGGTTGCATTTACACGGTTTCTGCTGTTATAATTGCCAATATTATTCAAACATTCTCAGAAACTGGAAATACTTTACGTCATGATGCAACTTTCTGGTCTCTTATGTTTCTTATACTCTCTGTGATAAACTTTTTTGCGTATTTTACCCAAAATGTTGCTCTCGGATTTTCGAATGAAAAGCTTACCGAACGCATTCGATCTATGTCTTTTGCTTCTATTTTACGACAAGATATTTCCTTCTTTGATAAAGAAAATCATGGTGTAGGTACTTTGACTAGTCATTTATCATTAGATGTAACTCATATTAATGGTTTGGCTGGTATTAAACTTGGAAATATATTACAAGTACTAGCTTTGATTTTTGTTTCTGTCACAGTGGCTCTTATAGTTGGTTGGAAACTCACTTTGGTCTGTTTATGTTGTGCCCCTTTAATGATTGGTGCTGGCTCAATACATGTAACAATGATAAGTGGTTTCCATCAAAAAACTAAGAAGGCTTATGAATATTCTGCACAAATAGTTTGTGAAGGTGTTGACAATATTCGAACGGTTGCTGCTCTTACCCTTGAAAATGATTTATGGAAAATATATCATAACTTATTAGATGAACCCATGCGCCAAGGTGTTAAAAATGCTTTATTGGGATCCATTACCTTTGCTTTCTCAAATAGTATGTATCTTTTTGTAGATTCTTTAACATTTTGGTATGGTAGTAAATTGTTTATGAACGATGAATATGATCTCCTAAAAATGTTTACGGTTCATAACACCATTATAATGGGATCATCATTTGCTGGTCGTACCCTTGCTTATGCTCCAGATATGGCCAAAGCAAAATTTGCATCTGCCACCATAATATCATTATTAGAACGTGTTCCTATAATTGATACATGGTGTCAAAGTGGTGAAAAGTTTAAAACTGTCCAAGGTCATCTTAAATTCTCTGATGTCCATTTCTATTATCCATCTCGATCTAGCGTCCCAGTTCTTAGAGGTTTAAATTTAGATGTTAAACCCGGTCAATACGCGGCATTAGTTGGTCCATCAGGATGTGGTAAAAGTACTATAATAAGTCTTATTGAAAGATTTTATCAAGTGACAAGTGGTACAATTACAATTGATGGATTGGATATTGCTAAAATGAATGTAAACAATCTTCGAGAACACATTGCTCTTGTAAGTCAAGAACCATCATTGTATGATATGACTATAAAGGAAAATCTTCTTCTCGGTTGCCGACCTGGACAAAATATTACTCAAAATGATATAGAAAAGGCATGTCTAGAAGCAAATATTCATGAATTTGTTGTTAGGTTACCTGATGGTTATGATACATGTATTGGTAGAAAAGGAATGCAACTTTCTGGTTATTATCTTAAATATTGTTTACATAATTTTTTTTTAAAAAAAGAGTTCTAAATAGCATTACTAACTCGTTTTCTTTCAGGCGGTCAAAAGCAACGAGTTGCTATTGCCAGGGCACTTATTCGAGACCCAAAAATTTTATTACTTGATGAAGCAACTTCAGCCTTGGACTCAGAATCAGAAAAGTTTGTACAAAAAGCTCTTGATGTTGCTGCTCGTGGGAGAACAACCTTAGCAATTGCACATAGATTATCAACAATTCAACATGCTGACATCATATTTGTTATAAAAGATGGTAAAGTTCATGAACAAGGCACACATCAAGAATTATTAAAACTACAGGGAATTTATTATATGATGATACAAGAACAACACTTGGGAGAATTTAATTCATAGATATAAAAGTATATACTGTATTATAATCTTTTTCGCTCATGTTTATTGTATATAATCTTCACCTATGTTCATTTTAATCATTAGAATAAATTATCCTTTACCTTGCACCTATTAATCTTAGCTTTAAAAAAAAAATCTTTATTCTTATGTTTTATGAACGTGTTGAGGGAGTATCACGCGAATTAGCTCGACAGTGTTATGAAAAATGATGTAAATTTTAACTTTATACTTTTTTTCGTGTAACTTTATAATAGTTTAGCTTGTATTTGATAATGTTTTATAAAATTAGGTCATCATTTACGTTTTGCATAATAATTAGTTAGAGTTTAATAGTTAGTATAAAGGAAGGATTCTTTTTTGTATTAGTTAGGCTTTTAGGATATTTCTCTTGTCTTTGTGTATTGAAGTAAATTACGTGTTTTGTATTTAATGCTTGCGGCACTGAGTTAAATTTGGTTGGAACATATAAAAGCTCTCCCTTGACGTAACAACAGCTCATTTATTAATAACAATAAAATACTAATTAGTACTCCACAAAATCAAATCAAGTTTTGAATTTGACTCAAATATTTGATCAAATTCAAAAATTGATTTTATGTAGCATTAATGCTAATGAGAATATCAATCATATGAATTTTATTGATTAAGATTTTATACAAAAGAATTAATACTTTTCATAATCAGAATTAATAAAAGCAACAATATAATTTACAGTTATATGATAATTTTCTTTACAATAATTAAAATATGCATTACAATTTTAGATAATTAATTTTAATCAACTTTAATTATATTATATTTTAAATATTTTAGAATGATGTTTTTACACAATATTTTTGCTAATACTTTTGCATCCTTAGTTTAAGTTGATTTCATAAATATCTTAAGAAATTATAATATTTATGCAAAATGTTTTAGATTAACTGTAATTAATGTTTCAATACTGAAGTTTTAAGTTTTGCTTAGATTAGTTAAAAAACTTAAATAATAAATCTAAGATGTGTTAATATTAGGTTTGTAAATAATTTGATATAGATTCAATTTGAATTTGATAGAATTCAAATAGTCTGTTAGTTTTGATTATATGATTTTAACTAATTTATTAGATTAAAAGTAGTTATTTCTTTTACAAAAAATTTTATAGTATTATTATTATTTTTTTTTGATATTAAAATGACTTCTTTGGTCTTTTGACTTTATTAATACTTTTTAGATAACATAGTTTTATAGGAACTACTATAGAAAGAGTGTACAACTGGTTACATGTGTAACTTTTCTATACTACATATTTAAGGAGTTTATCCAAGAGTTTCTTATTAATTGCTGTATCTAACACTTTTGCTTGGATGTTTTATTTAAATTCTCTAAATCTATAATTCATGTTAACTTTACTAAGTTATCCTGGATTCTTGGTTTAACTTTAGAATTATTTATTCTTAAGATAAACCTTTTAGAGTCTTTTATATTTCCATTTACAGCTAATCTAAAATTATTATAGTTGAATTAACACTTGTAGTTAAGGCTAATTATTAAATTGCTATATCTTTATAGTGTTTATACAACTCTAGTACTTTCTTTTACAATCTTATTAGTGTCCTATTTATTCTTGCAAGTCTTTCTATACTACCAATTCAGTAAGTTTTACATAATGCAACTTCATGCTCAGATTAATTGATAGCTAGATTGATAGATTTTTTTTACTTATAAGTTCTTGTCTGTACAAATTACCTGTTTCAAATTTTCTTCTTTGAATCAAAATTTTTATAGATGATACTATCAAAGATTATATTACCTTTCTATTTAGAATTTTCAAAAAAGATTTCTTATAGAGTATATACTTTTCAGATTTATTTATATAATATTGAATATTCCTAAAGTTAGTTTTGGTATAATTAGAATTACAGAATTATAACTTCAAATACTTTGCCCAAATTATTGGAATAAGTTTATTTTTAAGATTGCCAATAAAATTTGAATTTTGGATTTATTGTTTAAAGAATAACAACCCAACTATTATACTATTTTATAATATTATATTATTTTTGACTTAGATATATAAATAAAAATATAAAATATATTATATATACAAATAATTTTATTTATATTAACATAAATATTTATATACAATTTTTTTAAATTTTTATAAATTATTTTAGAATAATTAAGAATTTTAATAAAAATTTTTATTATTTGTTATCTACTAATAATATTATAAATTTATTTAACTTTAAGTCTATTTTTTAACTTTTTAATCCAAGATATTTCATTAGTTCTATATAACATTTGGTTATTTTTTTGTTAATAGATAGTTATAAACTTTTATAATAATTCTTATTTAAAACTTAATTTTGTTTAAACTAAATTATATTAAACAAAACTTCTATATAAGATTCTTAAAATAACTATTTAAAATTAAATAATATAGTATACAAATTTTTATTAAAAATTTCTAAATCAATATAAAATAAAATCTGAAATCTAAAATATATATATTATATAAAATATATAGAATATTATCATTATACAATTCTTAGTAAAAGGGGTGTGGTGACCTAGTGAAGTGGTCAGGTTGTCAACCCCCAAGTGGCAGGTCCAGAGTTCAAATCCCAGTGT
>CAJVQA010011632.1:0-10593 GCA_910591915.1 Cetraspora pellucida
GACTCTAAAAGAAGACCAGAAGAAATGAAGTATTGGAAACACAATTTAGCTTGCCAGACAATAGTAAAAGCAAAAGAAATAGAAATAAGCATCAGAGCAGAAAATTGTTTGTAGAGAGTACATGAATACAGAATAGATATAAGAGAATTAGTTAGGGTTAGATCATGGACAGCAAGTAGTAGCACAATAAATGAAAAGGGGCTAGTATATTTGAACCAGCTTGTGGACATAAAAGGAAAGAACCTAATTATATGAAGACAGTTCAAAAGTCTTCTAGGTTTGTTATTCAAAGGGAAAAAAGCCAAATAGTTTAGTGAAATAGAAGAAAAGACATTAAAAACATGAACAAGTAGAGAAATACATAACCAATACAAGATTAGTAACTACAATACACAGGCACTAATGATTAATTAAACAAAGATATTGGAGAACAGAAGGAAGAGAGAGTGGATCGTACATGAACCAAAGCATAATCAGCAACTTAGCAAGATATTAAAGAAGAAAAGGAAAAAGATTCTTGCTGAGCACTGGTTGTTACAAAAAGTAGAAGGCAAGACATATACTAAGATAATTAAATGTAAAGGTTGTGAGAACAGGACAAAACAAAGTGTAGATAAGTGCAAAAGATAAATAAGCTAGAATAATAATATAAAGGCAGTTCTAGAAACATTAATAGAAAAAGGTAGTAATAAGATTAATGCAACATTAGAGCAAATGCTAGAGAACAGAACAATAGAAGAATGGAAAAAAAAGAGAAAGGTCTAATCGAACTTAAACAAGTAGAAGAACTAGAAATAGAATTAATCAAAAAACAAAAATTCGATAGTAAAGTCACAAATTACTTAATAGAAGTCTTAACAAAAAACAAGAAAAGAAACAAAGACAAATATATGCTTTATACAGATGATGCATTATATAAAAAGAAAAAAGAATATAGTATAGGAAAGTTGAACATCAGTTGGGTGCAGGTTAGTAACAGAAAAAATTGGTCAGAAAAAGAAATGGCACTAGGAATTGAAGGTTGGCCCTTAGCAACAACAGTGGAATTAGTAGCAATATGGTTAGCAATCTTAATCATACCAGAAGAGAAGTATATAGAGGTGCATACAAATAGCCTCACAGCATTAAGGCATATTAACAGAGCAATTCAAGAGATAGAAGATGACAAAGTTTTGAAAAAGAAATACACAATGTGGATAGTGAATATTGTTGGTTTACTCAAAAGTAAGAATAATAAAATAGAACTAGTTAAGATTAAAAGTCATAGTAATAACAAGTGGAACAACAGAACAGATATATTTGCAAAAAAAGGAGCAACATGTAGAAGGACAATAGTTACAGAGAAGATCAAGTATGACACAATAGAGTACTATTTAGAATAGAAAAATAGAAAAGTTAATATACCAGCAAGACTTCTATATAAAATAGTCATGAATGCTAGAATTGAAGTTAGTTAGAGAGAAACAAACCCAATTCGAGCACTAGAGTCAGAAACTGAAAACACTAGATATAATTGGTCAAGCTTTTGGAAAGAGATAAATAGAACAAAAGATGTATATTGCACAACAAGAAAACTTAGTACAAGAAAAGCAACAGTAATCAAATATATAATGAATAGCCTACTAATGCTAGAGGAACTAAATAGAAGAAGACCAGAAATATATACAATGACTAACTGCCAAGTATGTCAAAAAGGTGAAAAGGAAACTCAAGCACACTTAGCAAGCTGCATTAGACAAAAAAGCTTGTGAAAGAAAATTCAAAAGGTAACAATAGCAGCAACATGGAACATCTAAAAGAAAATAAAAAAGTTAGAATCCCACCTCTAGTACTATATGAGGTACTTTTCGGGAAAACAGAAACAAAAGAAATTATAAACAGAACAGCTTTGATAAAAGGACTAACAACAAATAAAGTTGGAAAAAGAATCAGTCAGATTCTAAATAGGCAGGCAACACAGAAATACATAGATACAGTGACAAGAACAGTATGGAATACATTCTATGACCAAGTATGGAGAGTTCAATATAGAAAAGTACAAAAATAGAAAAAGAAGGTTAATACAACAGGCAGAATGAAAAAAGGTGCTTGAATCAAAAGAAGATCAGAAAAGAAAACAAAGAAGAATAAGATAACAAAAGAAGAAGTAAAGGAAAAGAAAACAGAAAAAATAAGCAGAATGAAGAAAGAAGCTTGGAAGTCAATTGATATGCTTGTTACAGAAGGGGGAAGACCCTTCTAGTATGGCTTTAAGTAGTTAGACAAGCAGTCTATCTTTAACTAAGATAGTGCAGCAGGTTGCACTTAGGCACCAATAGGGTGGCCAAGTAATGCTAAACTTAAGTATTGTGAAATTCTATGTAATTATAGATATATATAGTTTCAAGAATCTTAATAAAGTATTAGTATAACTGCTTAAGGTTAAAAAAAAAAAAAAAAGACACAAATATTTTAGCAAGTGACATATTAGTAGAAAATAATTTTTAAGAAATAAAATTTAACAAAAAAATTAAATATTTAGTCAAACATGAGTTAGAAATTAATTGTGATTTATGTTCTTTTACGAGAGATAAAATAATAATGTGTTTAGATCTTAGTAAAATAAATGTTTGTTTAAAAAACAAACTTAAGATAATGAATCATCCTATTTTGATAAAGAAAATTATTTATTTGTGATGTTTTTAGATTATGCTAATTTCATGTTTTATTTTAAAAAAAAGACTATGAATGATGAATTTACAACATATATTATAGGAGAAGGTTATGATTTTAATACAGATAATTCAGAAATTCTTTCATATATAGGAAATAGTTACATTGAATCAGCATGAAGTCCTCATATAACTGAAAAAAAACTAAACTCAATGTTAACTACAGTAAGAGATTGTTGTGATAAAGAAGAAGAAGAATAGTTTTATTTTTTATTTTTATTAAATTAATTTAAAATATATTTTATCAATAAATAAATTCTTTTTTAAAATATATAAATACTTTGTTCTTTCTTTTATTTAATAAATAAACTAAAAATAAATTATAGAAAAATACACCCATCATTTACTTATGTTATCGCATCTTGTAATGATCATTCAAAAACTAATTCTTGTATAAGTAAAAGAGACCCTGAAGCAATAATTAATGTTTTTGAAGCTCCAATTGTAGCTGATGATAAATTAATTTTTCAATTATTTAAAGATTTTAATATATAAGATTGTACCAAGATTCAAAATTTGACTATACTAATCTCGAATTATATGATATTGTAGTAAAATTTAAAATAACATCATTTTATTATTTGGATATATCTGAAACTTTTGAAATACCACAGCTTTTAGAAAAAAGAAAAACTATCACTCCTATTTTACCAAATTCCTTAAAATTAACATTCTATGTAGTTGAAATATGTGATAAACCTATAGCTGAACAACTAAACCCTAAAATGGGCGATATACTTCTAGAAAGTGATGTTTATGATGTTGAATTTAGAGAATATATTAATCCAATTTTAAAATATGAAAAAGAAATCACATGTAGAGAATGCATGTTTCAATCACATGTTTTTGAATTTTGTTTGAACTTTAACAAAATGAAAGTATGTGTGCTATCTGATGAAACTACTGCTAAAACTTTTAATTAAGGAAACTATGCACTCATAGTCTTAATTGATTACTTCAATCATTTCTATAAATTTAAGATGAAAAGAAGTGATGCAAATGCTATGCTACTTGGAGATACTTTTGACAGTACTATTGGAAATTGTGATGTTCCATTATTTTTAACTTATATTAGAATCAAATTGATTTGAAAATCTAATTTTGATTCACATAATCCTATGAGTAATATATTTGATTTGATAAAAAAATGTTGTAAAAAAACCAGACCCAATAGATGATGATGAAGTGCTTGATAATGCATAATATATAATTATTATTATTATTTTGTATTTAAATTAAAAATATATAAATAAACAAATTATTTTGTTATTTTCTTTAAAAAATGAAATTTCTAAAAATCCTTATTATTTTGTTACTTTTTTTAAATGTAGTTGCTTGTGCTCGTGTTAAAGCTAAAACTAAAACTAAAACTAAAGTTAAAGCTAAAGCAAAAAATCAAATATCAATATCAAAAGATCAAATCTCAGTAGTTGTAAATGATTTTTTACTACCTTAATTACATACTTGGAATTTTAAAAAAGAAAATTATGAATGAGTATCGAATAAAAATGGTAAAATGTGTAAAAATTACCTTGAAGGTTTATATCTCTAAACATTTTCTAAAGGTAGTGCAAAAGCAAAACATATGCCAATATATAAACCTAAAGGAGCTAACTTGAAAAGACCATGATCATAAAAAATCTATAAATATTGATACTTTTTTTTGTTAAAAAAAAAAAAAAATAACTTCTGAAATTTTTTTGTTGCTTCTTATTTGTACAAGAATGTACTATAACAATATAAATAACCAAACAATAATTGTTATTAACTATGATAATAAGGAGCTCATTAAATTCATTAATATAATAAATAAATCTTTTATTAATAAATTTATTTCTTTAACTAATGAATTCAAACATTATGCAAGACATTAATATTTAATGAAGAATTTATCGACCATGATATAGATTTTGAAGAATTTAATATAGGAATTACAGACCATATTAATTTTATTTATTATTTACTTAAATGATATTTTTAATATCTTATTTATTTGAAAATAAAAATAAAAAATATATATACTTTTTACATTTATTAAAAAGAAAAAAAACAAACAAAATAAATATAAAAAATTAAAATTTTTTAATATCAATAAGTTCTTCGCTAACTTTGACCACCTGGTCAATTTTTTGTTTAAATGTTTCATTCTTATTAAATGTTACTCCAAAATTTATCAATGCTTGTTCGATTTTATTAACCTAAAATAAATAAAGTGAACAAAAAAAAAAATAAATAAAAAAAAAAAGTTCGAAAAAAAATACCAGATTTTGATTAGTTAGTTGTTGATTATTTAACTTAGAAGATACATAACCTAAATAATGTTTTGTAAATTCAAATCATTAAATGAATTTTCACTATCTAAATTCATGTATTTATTCAAATATTTAATCAAATAATGTTTAGATAAATTAATAAATCATTTATATTAAATGATTTATTCATTAAATGAATTTTTGCTATCTAAATTTTTGTATTTATTCAAATAGTTGATTGAATGTTTAGATGGGTTAATAGAACATTTATGTTAAATGATTTATAGTATTTAAATTATTTTCCTGAAAAATCATATAAATAAAGAAATAGAACATAATTTTTTTCTTTAACTTCAAAATGAAAACTAAATGTAAAATAAATAATATATACCAAAATTGTAATTATTGAAAACAAGTTATTAAACCTCTTAAACCAACTAAAGATGATGAAATATTGGAATTTTTTCTTTCAGAAATAGCATCCATTCAGTATCAACAAAGTGATAATATGGTTGCTAAACTTAAAAAAAAGATTCAAGAAATATTTGATCTCGAAAAATTAAAAGAAATAGAAGTTTAGATAAAGAAATACAGAATTCAAATCTAAATAAAAAACAAAAAGAAGAATTACAAACATTATATATAAATCAAGAAATAATGATTATCAAATACAATGAGATCAAGAATGGAATCAAAGAAGAAACTGAAATCGATCGATTAAGAGATTTTCAATTCTGGTATATGCAAATAACTGATAGTCAAAATCAGATAAAAAAATTAAAAGAAGAACTTCAAAAAAAGAGAAAATATAGATTAGATTTTCTAGCTAATTATGCTGCAGAATTCAATAGAATTCAACAAGAAATTCAAAATGAAACAGAAATAGAAATATTAAAAAATTTCTGGTTAAAAGAAATCACTAAATCTAAATTAGAAGATGAAGATAAACAAAAACTCAATGAGCTCAGAGAAGAACATATCAGAGAATTAAAACAAACACAATCTGAAACAAATGATTTCAATCAGATAAGAGATGGTATATGTGATGAACCACATTCACCATCTTTAAAAGTTAATAGATAATGATTCAGAGAAATTCGAAACAGTAGAAATCTGAATAAACAACAAAAAGTTACTTTAAATATACAATGTGACAAAAGATTAAAAGCTTTATCAAATGAACAATATGACAAAATTAGTAAAGAAATCCCTGAAATTGATACTGCAACTCTGTTAAATGATGAATAATGTATAGATACTACAAATTGAGAACTGAAAAATAAGAATCTTATAAGAGATAAAAATGTTGACACTTTGCAACAAATGAGAAGAGGAAGGTATCAACTAATTGAAAAAGAGTCTAAAATTATGAGATATAATAGATATAGAAGTTAAATTACAAACTTTTACAATAACAGACAAATTGTTCTACTTTCAAATAATAATACTCTTGCTTGTAATATTGACAGACTCAATTAAACTCTGATAGATAATGATAGAATCAAAAATGATCTAGTCAATCTAAGAAAATGTAGATACAATACTTTATTATATAATATTATTAAAAATGAAATGAAAGAAGATAATGATAAACAATCATTCTAAAATGATAAGAAGTATGATCTGCTTATTTAAACCTTGGAACAAGATTTCTTAGATTCGCTATGTATTGTAAAACAACTACAGAAGTTGAGAAAATGACTATTTTTAGAATAAAAAATAAAATTAAATAAAAAAAAAATAGATAATATAAATGATGCTTTCAACTCACTATTCAATGAAAAATTAAGATATAAAAATAAAGTATTATGTTTGATAAGAGAACTGTTGCTAGGTTACATAGAGAAATTTTCTTATAGAGATTACATCGAAACATTGTTAAATAGTGATTATTTTGATAATGAAATAAATAAATTAAATAATCAAAATAAAAAATGCATCCTTTAAAATCTTCATATAAGAACTGCTAAAATCTATAAAGATAAAGAACAAGACCAATATTTTATTGATAAATCAAATCAACAATTTTATTCAATATGTGATATTAAAGATGTAAATGAATTTGTCAGTAAAATAATAAAGAAAAATTATCTTTATAAACAAATAAAAAAATTATTCAATCAAGAAGATGATATGATAAATTTAGCAAGATGGTTAAACCAAATAATAATGAATGAACTTTTTTCAAAAAAATCAGACTACTAGTAAAAAATTATATACATCTAAATGAAATTGATAAAATCTTAGAAAAAGATAATAACTTGGACCAATTAGATAATAAAAAACAAAAACAAGAATCTAGAAAAATAAAGAAAATAAGAGAAGATATTAACATAATAATTTCTAAAACAAGACTATTCTTAATGAGACAAGGTTACCAAACATTAGATATAAAAATATGTATTAAAGAAATTCTAAAATTATATAAAGCTATCATAATTACCTCTGATAAAGAAATTAGTTTTTTGAAAAACTTGCTATTAAATAATATCATTAAATATTCAGATTCATCAATATTTAACAAATACAATATAAAATCAGAAAAAAATAATGAATTCTTTATTAATTTAATAACAATAACAAAATAACTTTTTCTTGATATAGTGTTCAAAATCCTAATCAAAAGAGAAGAAAATCTGAGATTGGATGAAAAAATAGGAAACATTTTTGATGATATTGAAGTTTAACATATTATGAGTACATTTTCTGCAGTTACAAAAATTCAATGCAAAATAAAAGAAAAAGATAATAAAATAGAAGAACTTAAAAAAAGAATAGAAGAACTTGAATAAAAGCAAAATAAACTCAATAAAACATTAAAACAGGATTCTTTAAAATTTATGCTAGTCTCATTAACTAGTTTTCTATCAAATTTTCAATATTTATTTAGACATGTGATTAAAACTCTCATAACAATTTATATTTTTATTTATATTGTGAATCAATTTTTTAGTATAGATATACAATGTATTATAATTTAATTTATTAACATATTTAATAAAATTTTAAAACAAAACTACAAATTAATTAATAGAAAATAGTAAAACAAAATCTTTGAAGAGAACAGATTCAATCAAATTTCCTTAATTAATTTGTAGTTTTACAAATTTTTCAGACAATAAATATATTTTTTTATCATTTATCAATTCAAATTTAAATAAATTTCTAAATGTAAAAAATGTATGAATGAAAGACCATCTTTAATTAAATATATTGCTCCTGTATTTAAGTTTTTAATACAATCTTTTGAGTATACTGAATAGGAACAATGATAAATATATATATTTAACAAATTATTAAAAGTAGTTCTAGAAACCAATATCTTAAATTGTGAATAACTAAATTTCTTATAATAATTATTTTGATTTTTTTAAACAATTTCACTAATAATTCAATCTTTAAATAATATTAAATATTGTTCAAAAATTTCTTTTTTGCATTCTTTAAGCTTATCATTTATTCATATTTAAAATTTATTGTTTATATTTTTAACTGAGATGTTTAATAAAATATTTGAGATAAGTTTATAAAACATTTTGTTAACAGATGATGAAGATTTTATTTCATCAAATGATATATATTCATATTCTTCAAGAATCATCAAATATATTTCTTCTAAAAACATTTTAATTTACATAACTAAAAATCTAATTGGTTTAAACTAATTAGAGTTAAGAAATACATTTACACTTTTTAGTTTTACAAGTAAGATCAATTCTATTATTCTTACTCAAAGTAATTCTGTTACAATCAAAACATTGATTGAAATTGACTTCACATCTCAAAAAATGATTTAAGAAATAAAATAAATCTTCTTCTTAATAAATATTCAAAACCTCATTCTTTTTATAAACTAAGAGATTTTATATTTACAAAGATAAATCTCATATTTATAACTAATATCATAATGATTGAAAAATTTTGATAAATAATCATAATCAAGAAATCTTATTTTAAAATCTTCTCCTTTGACTTAATTGGTAAAAGGTGAATTATAGACATCACAACGATTGATGGTTTCTTTGATAAGTAAATTAGTCTTTTTTACAAAAACAAGTTCAATTTTCCCACAACAAGAACAAGTATTGAATCTATATTTTTGTTTACTTGATTCCAAATTTTTTTAATACACATTTTGAAAAAATATCCAAAACTTCATCATTATCTTTTTTAATCATATAAATTTTCTCTTTTTTATCAATGAAAAAGTTATGTTATTTATTTTAATATTTGTCAAAAAATTTATTTGGATCTTGTAAAGTTGATGACTTTACAATGAGTTGTTTAGTATTTTTATCACATATTTTAAATAACTAAAAATCTAATTGGTTTTAAAACTGATTAGATAATAAATTTATTTAAATACTAATTTTAATATTATATCTGCATAAATCAAAGGAACATTTGTTTTTAAATTTAATTTTTGCTAATTTTACTTCAAAATAAAGTAATTCGAATAAATATTCTCTGCTAACTTTATCAACAATATTCTGGTCTTTATCAAAAACAAATTCATGTTTTTTTAAAAAAGGTCTTTGATCTTTATTTAATATAATCTTTTGATGATTAGGTAGCAATATTATTTGAATATTTTTAATTATTTTTTTATTGTTATCATCATAATAAAGTGGTCTGCGATAATTTGTTCCTTGGTTTTCTCTGAACCAAGTTTAATTTTTTGTATATATAAACATTATTAAATTAATGTCAAAAGAATCTAATTGGTTTAAAACTGATTAGAAGTAACTAGCAACAATTTTTCAGAACCCCAGCCTAAAAAATTGTATAAAATTGTGCCACACTTTTTACCAGAACGATGCTTTACACTCTTTTTTATTCTTCAGAAGAACTAATTTTATTTTTTTTCTCAGTTTGTTTCTATCGATATAACAAACATCTTGATTTGATGATTAACAATTTCAACAAGTTGGAATTGTTTCTAATCAAGATCTCATTTTTGTCATATCTTGGAAACAAATTTTAGGTTTTTTTGAATTTAACAAGTTTTTATAAATAAAAAAAAATATATAAATATAATTTATTAATAAAAATATTACATTTCATAAACTTTAATTATTAATCAATCAGATTTAATATTTGATTTGTTTTTATATTAATTTGATATTCTTAAATCATTGATGTCTTTAACATCATTAATATGGCATGACCTTGTCTTGCCTCAAATTATTGTAGCAAATGCATCAAACATGATAAGATTTGCTCTATATATTTTTTATCTTGTTTGTCTTCTCTCTCTTTCTTCTCTTTCTCTGCAGAGTTTATATTATATAAAAGAATTTCGAACACCTCAATTTGATGATAAACAATTACAACAAGTTGTAATTGTTTCTAATCAATATTTCATTTTCGAAATTCTTTCAATAATTAAAATTAAAACTGATTTACAAAATAACTATTTCGATTTTCAGTTTTTAGATCATGTTCTAATTTAAAATCTATCACTTGTTGTTTTGCTTGTTCAAAATTTATATTCTTTTTAATTTTAAAATTTTTACTTTTACATTTATTATTTTCCTACTATTTAAATCTTTATCAATTTCTAGATTTATTTTTTTTTTTTTTTTTTTTTTTCTAAATATATTCATTTTTTCTACTTCTTTTTTTTTTTT
>CAJVQA010011633.1:0-10593 GCA_910591915.1 Cetraspora pellucida
TTACAATCTTAGTATATCTTAGTATATAGTATATTAATATATACAACTAAAATTACTAATAAAGATATGAGCAAGGCATCACCTTAATACCAAAAAAAAAAAAATAAAATAAAAAGTTAAGAAATAATTAAATATTTTTTTGATAGTTTTGGTATAAGTGATCTATGAAAAAAGTTGCTAATTTTTATCAGCTAACTCAATATTCAGTCTTCTTAAATGGACTTCTTGTTACCAAATTTCACCAAATTTATACAGTTATAATAACTTATTTAGTGTTTGCACTACCTGATTTGTTGGTTTGTATTCCTTTATATAATAAGTTACACATATGCCTTATGATCTGTCAGTTATGCTAATATGATTTCTATTACATATATCCTAACCTAATCATTAGTATCAGTTACTATAATATGAATATTATAAGTAATTATTCAAATTTTTAATATCAATAGAATTTGAACACCCAACCTACCACTTTAAGAGTTGACAATCTGATCACTTCACTAGATTACTATACTCTTGTAAAAATAATTTATTTTTTAAAACAATTAACTATTATTTACAAATAATTTCTTTAAAAATATTAATCTAAATTAACTAAAACATTAGTATAATATAAATAAATGAATATATTATTTATAGTAAAAATTTTAATTAATTTAATTACTAGTTATTAAAAAACTAAATTCAAAATTTAAGAAAATTTCATAAAATTTTGTTATATATTATTACTAATCACTATTGTTTCAAACTTATTATTAAAAAAATAACTATAATACTTTTTTCAAATTTTTACTTTATTTTAATCAACAAATATATCATAAAATTTAGATTTTCTACTATATTTCAAAATTAATAACATGTTCTTCTACTTTTAATTCAGTTTTTAATTTTACTTTATACTTATATTAACTTTTTTTTTCTAATTCTATTAACTTTAAAATCAAAATTTAATATATAAAATAAATCAAATACCAAACTAATCTCTCATATATAATTACTAATATCCAAATCTAGATAACTCTTAATTACTCCTGTTGGTTTAGATTACAAATAAATTAGTCTGAACTTTTACCCTTTTTATAATATTTTTAAAATAAATTATTTATATAAAATTTCAATTAAGTATTTAATAAAAATAGAGATATGATCTTATTATTAATATTAAAAAAAATATATTATTGTCTAAAAAATAAAAATTATCATTACATAACTTATAATTATACAAATCTAATCTTTCTACTTATTAAGAAACCAGAATATCATAACTAATTATATAAAAAATATACAAAATACAATAAATGTAATTAATTATATTTGTAATTATAAATAGTATTTTAAATATAAAGAAATAACTAAGAAATAAGATGAAAATATAAAGATAAATTACATATCTTTAAAAAAATTAAATAAATCATTGTAAATTCAGTTTAGGTTACAGATAAAATTGTCTAAGCTTTAATTCTTACATGTAATTTTTATTTTGTTTTTATAATCTTTATATAGTATATTAATATGTACAACTAAAATTATTAATAAAGATATGAGCAAGACCTTACTTTAATACCAAAAAAAAAAAAACCATTATAAATAACATTAAGCAGTTTTATAAAATAATAAGTATAAAGTCACATTTATGAGTGATAAAATTAAATAATATAAATAAAGATCAAAATGATTCTTAGGAGTAATATGGTTTGTTTGCTTTATTAAATAATAAGTCCTAATATTATACATCATTCATAATATTACATCAACACTATACCCAATATAAACTTTATAATTCCCTATAAAATCATTGTTCGTTCAAGTTCTTGATCACGTGACTTACCTTACTTGCCTTTGTTGACCCCAAGTAACCAAAAGCCTTAATCACCCACCAGCCAAATCTAACACCCTCTTTCGAAAGGTTACCTATCGTTGGTTACACGAGATTCTGGATTGTGGAGCGACTGAGTCGCAGTTCTCCGAGCACGACGCCACGAACCCGTAATTTGCTTGAAGTAATAAGTAAACCTAATTGAAGAACTATTGTAATTAGTTCACAATCGAAGCTAAATTGGTTCAAGATCCTTTAAAGCTCTTCCCCGCTCATATCAATGGTACAGATCATCTCACTGACACTCGTTTCGTAGACATAACATTTTCCGAAAGTCACCGACACTTATTTGACTGACATGTTCATTTCACCGCCAGGTTTATTTCGCCGAAGCTCATCGTGAAATAATTCTACCATTGTCATTAGCAGTCAGCCAACATATCGTTTACAATTGCAGACTTATTGATCAAATTAATTGACTTACTTAAATTTTATATACTGTATTTATGAAAAAAAACTTTTATTTTCAACTTTCGAAATTAAAATAAAAATCAATTTTAAAATTTTAGACATTTATTCTTGAGTTCCTGAGTAATAGTTAATAATAAAGTTAAAATAATCTTGATCCTAAAGTTGAACGTTCCTTTACTATGTTCCTTAAATCAAAAAACTGACCTACTATAAAATATTGGCATAATTTTTTGATGATGAGTCGGTCTTTTAATTTGAGAAACGTATATTATTATAATTATTGAAGGTGTGACATTCTGAACATTGTAAATAAACTTTAGGGTTAAGATTAATTTTAACTTTAATCTTCAGATACTCACGAATAAGTATCTGAAGTTTTTAACTTTTATATTAAACTTCGAAGAAAATTAAAAAATAAAAAAATATATACTGTATATAAAATTTCGGTACGCTATTAATTTGATCAATAAGTTTGCAAATCTAACATATAAACTCTCCGACATGTCGGCTGACTGTTACGTCAAGTTAGAATTAGATAATCTTAGTGTAATTTATAAAAAAAAACTTGTCTGTGAAATGAGCTTCGGTGAAATAAGAATGGACTTGTCGGCCAAATAAGTGTAGGTGAAATAAAACATCAAATTTTTTTCGATAAAAATGTTATGAATATGAAATGGGATCTGTGCCTTGAAAATGACCTTACGGGACTATGTAGATTTTATGAATAACAAGTAAAATTTCTGGCCATCCAGTAATCTATTTCAAATAAACTTTTTTTTTATTTTTGTAGAATTCGCTAAGCTCTACAAAATAAAAAAAAGTTTATTTCGATTGGATTACTGGATGATTAGGAATTTTAATTTTGTATTCATAAAATTTACGTCTTCCTGTAAGGTCATTTTCAAGGCACAGACCCCAAATGAGAGTCGGTGACGTGATTTCGGTGAGTTGTACAAATAGCAAATTTAGTATGCTGAATAGCAATTCCTTCCACTTATGAGCCATATGAGCTTCACAATGTGTCCTTTTTTTATTGTTAAATGTTCCGTGCTACAATAATAAGAAAATTAGTATAAACTCAAGATATTATGGCTTATATAGCTTTTTATTTTTATATAATGCAAAAAACTTTAAAACATACACTAACATCGTAGATTTTAATGATTGAAGTTAGAGTTGAAAAAGACAGATATAATGCATTTATTTTATTGTAAAAAATTTGCTGTAAAAAATGCCAGCGGAATAATCTCGGATATTGTTACCATCATTGGAATTGGAGTTGAAAAGGGTGAATCTAAGGTTTTTTATCGAAATCAAATTAGAGTCAAAAAAAATGAGCATAAGGAATATCATCGTCAAAATAGAGTCGGTGCTAAAAAGGATGGATGTAAAATATTTAAACTTTATAAAATAGCATTTGAATTTGTTGAACCAAATGAGCTTGGATATTATCATTATAGGATTAAGTTTAAAGTATTGGTTTACAATCCAAAACCTGCTAGGATGGAGCATGCGTATAGAACTTGCGGACATAGTCGTTGTAATTTTTATGGATTTAAGGTCGAAAAAAAAACATATAAGACTCTAGTTTGTTATCAAAGATCTGTGGGGATGGATCATTCTCATAGAACGTTTCAAATTAACTATTGCTATCAAAATGAAATTGGATTTGTCGTTTATTCTAAAAACTTTGTTTGTTACTATTATCAAAATGAGATTGGTATCTATATAAAACAACATAATTTATTTATTCATTGTCGAACATACACCGTCAATTATTATGGAATTGGAATCGAAAAGAAAGAACATATGGCTTATACAGATAGTGATGAAGTAATTTATGCGGCATTCATTTATTATCAGAAACCTCCTGAAATTGGTAATATTAAAGAAATGTATGATAATAGATATTGTTATGATAATGACTATTTTCAAATTGGTTATTGTTATCATCATGGAATTGAAGTTGAAAAAGATGAACATAAGGCGTTTATATATTATCAAAAATCTGCTAATATAGGCGATTCTAATGGGATGTTTCAAGTTGGTTATTGCTATCAAAATGGAATTGGGATTAAAAAGAATGTACGTGAAGCATTTGGATTTTATCAAAAATCTGCTTATTTAGGCAATATTAATGGAATAAATGAACTTGGATATTGTTATCGTTATGGAATTGGAATTGAAAAGGATGAAGATAGAGCATTTATTTGTCATAAAAAATCTGCCGAGATGGGACATGCAGGTGGAACATATAACCTTGGCCATTGCTACCTTCATGGAATTGGGATAAAGAAGGATGAACGTAATGCATTTATTTATTATCAAAAGTCTGTTGAGATGGGTCATGTTAGTGGAATGTTTCAAGTTGGATATTGTTATCAAAATGGAATTGGAATTAAAAAGGATGAAAAACGGGCATTCAAATATTATCACAAATCTGCAAAAAAGAATTATTCTTTTGGAATATTTCAAGTTGGCTATTGTTATCAAAATGGAATTGGAGTTAAAAAAAATGAATATAAGGCATTTGTTTATTATCAAAAATCTGCTCAGATGGGGCATGTCGTCGGGATATCTCAAGTTGGTTATTGTTACCGAAATGGAATTGGAACCAAAAGAGATTTACAAAAAGCGAATAATTGGTACCAGATGTAAATGTTTTATTTTGGCTTCTCTTAGTTTATAGTTTGTTCATTTTTATAATATAAAATAATTAATAATTAATAGTGAGAAAAGCAAGACATCAGGTAATTTAATAATTATTTTATTACTTTAAAATGATTCAACAGTTTATAATTGGTTCATTTTAGCTGTAAATGAACGGATATATGGAAATTTCAATATTGATGACGATTTAAAAAAAATATTGCTTGAAGATAAGTATTTATTATTATGGATTCCTTATAGTGAATTTGAGAATATTAGAATAATAGGTCAGGGTGGATTTTCAACTGTATATTATGCTGAGTGGTTAGATAAAAAACAAAATATCCGGAGAGCTTTTGCACTTAAACTATTGCACGGATCAAAATCTTGCCATGATGAGCTTATTAAAGAGGTGATGCTTTTTCAGTTGTTGAGATATTTTAATACTTTCATAATTTAACCATTTTGTTTTTTTTAAAAGTTAAAAGCGTATTGTGACATTAGCTATAAAAATCCTTCATTTTTAAAATGTTACGGGATATCGAAAGATGATTTCTCTAATAACTATATTCTAATTTTACAATACGCAGCAATGGGATCTTTACGCAATAATCTTCATTCTGTTGCACAAATGGAGTGGAATAATAAGTTGACTTTATTACATTGCATTGCTTCTGATCTTCAAACAATTCATTCACAAGGAATTATTCATCGAGATTTACATAGTGGCAATATTTTACAAGATAATTTATGCAGCGCATATATTGCAGATTTAGGACTTTCAATACCGACTAATATAGCATTAAGGGCAGACTCTATAGAAATTTACGGAATTTTGCCATATATATCTCCAGAAATTTTAGATAGAAATCTATATACTATAGAATCCGATATTTATTCATTTGGGATAATAATGTGGGAAATTTTATACGGAAAGACCGTAACTTACAATCAAAATTTTGGACCGCAGCTTCGACATCAAATTTGTCATAATGATTTGCGACCACATATTATTGATAATACACCACAATGTTATACAAATTTAATGAAGCAATGTTGGGAGAAAGATCCGAAAAAGCGACCAACAGCAGCAAAAATATGTGATATATTTGCAAAATGGCAGAATGACGAAAAAACCTTAATAGAATTATCTGAATCCAAAAAAATACTATTAAATACTAAAAAAGTACATTCTTTTAAAAGTAAACTTCATTATAATACATCATTTTATCAAGGTAAATTAACATGAATTTGATTTATTATAATATTTTTTAAATTTATTAATCAGTGCCATTTTATAGGTAGTCTTTTTAAATATATATATGTCAACATAAATTAATTTATTTATACTAAAATGTTTAGAAAGACTGTTTAAAATACTAAGCGTTAAACATCAATATGCCAGAATTATTTAAAAATTATATAATATGACATGATATTTCGAGTTGACCAATCATCCTCATTCCTTAGATATAGGGTTTAGTAACCCAATTTGTCTGTTCCAGAATTATAATTTAAATCCTTTGGATTAATTATTCCTGTATTAGAAAGAGAGACATCGCATAAGCCTTAAGATTGATAATTATTCAATAAAAATGCGTATTTTGTTATAAAAAATTACATATTCCATTAATAAAATTAATAAGTTTATACTGTCATTTCTCAATTTGCGTCGATTATTAATTCCCGAACAAATATTATTAGGTCAACAGAATCAGCTAATTATTAATCCTAGCTGCCGTACTAAAATTTTCACGGAAATCCTTAATTTTGATTGGCTAAAAGCGATGGTCAAAATTTTAGGCTGGAATTACTCAAAATTTGTTAATGAAATCACAGCCTCCCATTAGATGAAAATTATTTCTGGGCCAACTTTATCATTCTACGGGTAGGATATTATATTTTAGTAATTTTTTATGTAATTTTATGTAACTTTGTGTAAGATTTGGTAAATTGGAATTTCATGCAATTGTAAATTTTAAACCCATAACATTAGTTTCTGAGATCAAATTTTCGGAACGGAGTGAAACGAAGTAAAGATAGTCAAGGTAATTACTTATTACGTAAAAAGTTAAATCACA
Organism: Cetraspora pellucida; assembly: GCA_910591915.1. Lineage (NCBI taxonomy): Eukaryota > Fungi > Glomeromycota > Glomeromycetes > Diversisporales > Gigasporaceae > Cetraspora > Cetraspora pellucida. The sequence goes on from CAJVQA010011633.1 coordinate 7,021, forward strand.
CTATGCGACAATTTAGCATCTTATTGGTTATAAATATATATTATTAGTAAATTGTCGCACAATGCGATTTGATTTTTTACATACTAAGTAATTACCTTGCCCATCTCTACAAATACGGGCTTCTGATTGGATATGGTTCTAAATGGTATGGTATCTTGATTTTTATCTTGTTTATCTGGCATGTGTTATATATTGTTGAGGTCGGACTCACTTGCTCCACAATCCGGAATCTCTTGGAACCAACGATAAGTAACCTTTACGAAGAGGGTGTTAGATTTGCTGGTGGGTGATTAAAGCTTTCGGTTACTTGAGGTCAACGAAGGAGTGAGGTAAATCACGGGATCAAGAACTTGAACGAACGACGATGATCATAGGGGTTTACAGGGTTTATAATGGTACTATTGTTAGTGATTATTATGAACAAAATAATGTATTGGGGTTTGTTATTTAATGAAGCAATTGAAGTACTACTACTCCTAAGGGTCATTTTGGCCTTTATTTATATTATTCTCTTACATTGCTTACATATGTGACTTTGCACTTATTATTTCTTAAAAACTACTTAATGTTATTTACAACATTCTTAAGATGTGTAATTTATTTTTATATTCTTTCCTTATTTTCTATCTACCTTTTCATATCTGAAATACTGGTTTTGATTATAAATATAACTTATGCACTTATTGCATTTCATGTATTTTTTATGTGATTGGTTATGATATTCCAGTATCACAATATATATATATATTTTTTTGGTATTAAGGTGAGGTCTTACTCATATCTTTATTAATAATTTTAACTGTATATTTTAGTACAGAAGTACTAAAATAAACTAAGGTTGTTTGTAACAAAATAAAAATTACATGCAAGAATAAGAGCTCAGACTAGTTTATCTGCGACCTAAACTGACTATAGTGGTCAAGGCCCACCTAGATTTGGAGAGTTAGTATATAGTTAGAGGAAATATTGTATTTAATTCAGAGAATTGATCAGATGTTGATTTTTCTAATTACTTGACCGATTGATGGACATATATTGGATTATAAATGGAGTTGATCTGCAATGTTACATAGGCATGAGTATGTGTAAGCTTGGCATTGTTATTTTGAGACTCTATGATTTGGATGTTGTATATTAGTGTTACTAGCATTATTTTGGTATCTTGGTGGAATTTGGTTATATTTTTTCTAATTGGAAAATTCAATGCAGTATGGTTTCTAAATTAGTTCATAGATTTGTTCGTTAATATGTAGAAGTGTTTGAATTACTATTTGTGAAGTTAATTGTGAAGGTATATTAAAGTTGCGAATGACTTCAATAAGTGATTTAGGTATAAGTTCTTTAAGTGTAATGTCTATAAAATGTAGATTGTGTTGAAATTATATGCGATCAAAGCATGAGTAATGGCATATATTAGAACTTAGTCCGTGAAATTGTGAAGGTAATAGGTTCAGTTTAGTCTTGAAAAGTATTTGGTTAACAGATGTATGAATGATATTAAGGAGAGTATTATGTATATTAGAGCATGTATGTCAGTATGTAGATGAGTTAGAAAGATTGCATTTGAAGCAATATGTGTTGGTAAAGATATAAAGATATCTGTTATGAAGAAAGAATTGAGTAAATAACTCATTTAGTAAGAATTTAGATTTGAAAGCTTTGAGTTGATTAAGTTTAAAATTGATATGAAAAGATGTAGGTTTTTGGTTATGATTAAGATAAAACCAAGAGGAGGTTTAGTCTATGAGATGGTTTAGATGAGACCATTCACTGGTTCTTTTTTGTAAAGACCACATTGCTAGTATATATGCTTTGCATATATTTTTGATAAAATATCTAGTTGGTAGTTTAATAAAGTTTTGTTCCCATTGAAGAATATGATAAGGATTATAGATATTAGTATAATTAAAGATGAGAGGTTGAAGAAGTATATGTTGTTTTGCTAAGGAGTCAGTGAGGTTGTTGAAAGGATTACCAGTATAGGCTTGAACTTTGTAAAAGGTAATTTGAAGATTAAAGGATTTAATAATGTTAAGTAAGGTATGCCATAAGGACCATGTATTAAACTTAAATAACTTGTTAGGGTTTTGTAATTAGTTCGATAGTGTATGAAATTTTGAAATAACAGATTGTGAGTCTGTATATATGCTAATAGATAATTTGCAAGGTGTAGTAGAAATTGCAGATATAATTGAGACTAATTCAGCTTTATAGGATAATAGCCATAAATGGACTTGGGCTAAAAATTTATGAATAATTTGATTTTGTTCATTAATTTGGACCCATCTAATATCCATAGAGCATTGTTCTGATCCAATATCAATCACAGAACCATCAGTATAAAAACTAAAGTTGTTATTTGTAGAATTAGATAAATAAATGTCTTGAAGCTCGTAAGTGCAGCTGTTTGATTTAAAGATTTCTAAAATACTAGAGTTGTGTATGATAATATCAGGAGGTATAGAAGGTATATATAAAGGATGTTTAATAGCTATTAAGTATATAAGGTCAATGTAATTGGCATTGAGTTTAAGATTGTTGGAGGTTTTTCTAGCTAGAAATGTTACAAAAATAATTGCTGATATGTTAATAGTACATATTTGGTTAATTCTGTTTGAATTAAGATGACATCTTGTATATGGTTTGCATTCAATAGGTGGGAGTGAGTAATATTGATCATAATCTAAATTGATATTAGATTTCCAATATGTAATCGAGATGAATTAGAAACAGAGATATATTTGTGAATTTTGCCAATAATGATTTCTTCATTATTGGAATAATAAGTAAGAAGCCAAGGTTTTTGTTTTTTGGCAATAGGATATGTATTGTATGCAAAAGGGTTAGTACTAGGTGATTGGAAATAAGGTAAGATAGTTCTGTGATATTTATCTGATATGATTTTGTTTTCAAGAGAGGTAAACTATAAAGGTTGTTTTCCTTTTGTTAGTTGGCGTAGTCTTGGTGAAAGATGTTGCTATTTAAATAATGTACTGTTATTAGCAGTACATAATTGTTCTAAATAAAGGATATTAAGTTTTTATAATTGTTTTTTAAAAGTAATATATTTTGGATGTTGTATAGGTTCAATTGGTTGACATGCATTGTGTATAGTATTTGGTTATAATATATTGTAATAACCAGAGATTGTAATATTGAGATGTTGAAGCAACTGAATAATTTTAAAATTAAGGGTGAGTTTGTTGTATCCGTCAATAATAGGTTGGTTATGTTGAAGAATATTAGTAGTAGACTATAGGTTATTTTGAAATTGTTGTAGTCTAATTTTAGTTGTTGTGCCAAGAATATTAGGATCATTAATCTATTATTGAAAATTAGTGATATAATGTTATAGTTGGATGTTCCAAATATTATGAATGTTGTATAGATATAGGTTGAGCATAGAGCTATTAGGAAAGAATCTAGATAAGTTGGATTTATGTTTAGCTATAGTAAGGTATTTGGCTAATATGCTATTGCATATAGAGTATAAAAGGATAGTATTGTGTAGTCTATATTCAATAGTTGGTATAATTACTGTATTAATGATATATGCTATTTGTTTTCCAGTAA
>CAJVQA010011634.1:0-10593 GCA_910591915.1 Cetraspora pellucida
CGAATGTTTAACCAATTATAAATCACCATTCAATTTCATGTGATTGACCAATCACGAGAAAGTTATCCTATAGGTATCCAATAAATAAAATGCTCCATAGTCAATCATAGGCTTAAATGGAAATGATATTCTTGTAATCAAAAATCTCAGTATGATTCTTATCACAACAATGAATAGCATTTATTCACGTGTGCGGGTTCAATCAAATTGCTTTATTTCGAAAAATCAAGTAATTTGATTGGATCAACACACGTGCGCACGCGTGATTCACGAGTGACCGATTCGTCGTGTGACATTCGCCGTACGATCATCAAGTCACGCCTCCCGGCGTGCTTATAATGATTATCGTTATATTGATTATAATCATTATAATCAATATAAGCGTTATAAGCGATATAATCATTATAATGGTTATCGCACCCTAAAAATAAACAATAAATTAGTTATAAATATCATGTAACTCGGCTCAAATAATAAAGCGGATTTCAGATTGGCAATAAACTCGATTCAGGGTTCTTCTACGAGTGACTGTAGAGAACCATTGTTAAAGAAAATACTCACCCGAAATAATAATAAAATCCCGACCAGTATTCCCGAAGTAGTGTGGAATACTGCAGTTTTACACGCCTTTTCGATCGAAAGCCGCCCGAAACGGTACACGAAGTCGACCTTTGATTAGCGACAGACTCGCCGAGTTCGAGCATCTCAATATATTATACCAGGGACACGGAATTTATGGTATTTAGTGCGATTCGATGCGATTTGGAGTTGTCAGTTACATAAAAATTAATATGTAATAATTAGTAATTATGCGATTTTGTGTAGAATCACACTAAAACAAATTACATCATTTCCGTGTCCCTTTCTTATACTATCATAATAAATGGTGATTTGATATTAGTGTAACAATTCAAAATATTCTTTAAAAAAGAGGAGGTTTCAAAGTTAACAAATGAGTGGCGTATTTTGAAATTAAATGAGAGTTTGAAAAAACTTATTTGTAATTCAAAATTTTAAAATCAGAAAATGAAATGAGAATGTCTGGAGATCCCATTTAACGAAATAAATAGAATTTGAAAATAAATACGTTATCTATTTCTATCAAAATAAGATTCTCGCACAGAGACCCCTAATATAATTATTTTACATCCTTTATCATTATCAAAAATAAAATAAAATATATAATAATTAAAGAATTTCTTTTTCTGTTTATATATATATCTGATTAACATATTATCTATCCAATATTGATATTTTAATTTTAGCTATTCTGACATAAACTGTGTTTTGAATATGTGTACTGGGTTTTATTTTGCTATAGGATACCACAATGATCTATTATTAATGACTATAAAATATTACAGCAACGAAATCTTTCTGATTCAGCCGTAATAGTTCCAGTGAATATTAGTGTCTCTGTACACAAACATCCAGATGAAGTAATTTGGATAGAATTAGTTTGAGTTTCAAATTGAGTTAAAATAGTTCTAGTTGGGGATAGTATAATTTGAGTTCCAGACTCAGACAAAATAGGCTTTGTTGACGATATAATTTGAATAGAATTAGAAATTGTTGACTTGGGTGATTTGGGTGGTTTTGATATAGGTACCATTTGGGATCCGGAACCTTCATATTTTATATACATTCTCATACTTGCCCATGCCCTAAGATACTATTATAGCAATATTCTTGAATGAATAATAGAATTTGATATAAAATTTTAATAAAATTAAATTTTCGATTTACCGAAGTTACATTCCCTGAAATATCTGACATATCCATATTAAGTTCAACTTCTGCTGCCACTTTTAAACTGGGGGGTTGCTTTCTATTAAAATTGTCAGACGGTAAAAGCCTAGTTTCACGCGTCATTATTGTTGGATAGTCTATTCCTATAGACTTTATTTAATAATAAGATATTAATTTAAAATATCAAACATATAACTAAATAAAAAAATGAAGAAAAATCTACCATAAAACTCTCAAAAATACCCCAACCAATAATAATCCTATTCTCTATTTTGTCCATCACTAATGCCTGCACATCCGTAAAATTACGTGCTAAATATTTGAAAATTAAATATATTTAGAATATACAAACATATATAATTCATTTTTTAAGTTTGCAGTTTTTTTTTTTGTGATACCTCTAGCGGCAAACATTTCTTTATCTACAAAAAGATACTTTTCAAAATCTGGAATCTCAAAAGGCGGAAGAACATATTCATCAAGTATAATATTGCCATAATAATTCACTAATGTTACTTGAACAGCAATCCTGCTCCTTTTGTTACCAATCGTCATGACATTTATTGCCACGTAATCACTAAAAAATTATAGATTAACATTAAACTTTTAAAATAAACATGCAAAATTACTGCATAAAAATAAAATAGAAATAATTACTCGGGAGAATGTTTGCAGTCTGGTGCAATAAGACGTAAAGTAGGATGTGCAACACGTGAGAATGTAGGACGTGGAAAAATAGGACGTGTGAAAGTTGGGCCTGGACATGGAGAAGAGGTCAATTTTTCCCGCCACCTTTTAGGAGCTTTTTTTGGCACCATTTGTTCCCAAAGATGTCGATTTAGCTTAAACAACTCCATAGTTGCTGATGCATCTTCAACCTAATAATATACTTTATTAATTATTATATTTAATATAAAAAACCCTATTGAAATTTGTAAATAAGTTTACTGGATCATGAAGAACACCCTCCAGCTGAATATCCATATTAAGTTCATTTTTCGCTAGTATTTTTAATGAAAGCATCTGATTATTTAGTCGAGATTTTTCAGTAAATGAAACATCACGTATCATGGTTAAAGGATATTCTATATCTAATGACTAAATATTTATAATGAATTAAAACTTGTATATACATATGAATTAATAAGAATTAAGAGTATTCACCAATAAGTCAGTAATCATATTAAAGCCAACAAGTATCTTGCCCTCTATTTCGTTCATCACTAATGCCCGCGCATCGTTAAAATTAAGTGCTGAATATTAAATATATTTAGAATATGCAATAATATAATAATTCACAATTGCAATTTTTTTATAGCCAATTACCATTGTTTTTAAGTAATTCATTAAGTAATTCTTCTTTACGACGCCCATTTTTCCAAAGCTTCTCATCCTCTTTTGGGCGTACATGTATATTTAATACTGCTCTTCCAGTATAGTCTACTAACGCTACACGAGAAGGCACTTGACGACATATCAACCCTTCGGGAACGTCACATATCCCAATGAATTCACAATCTATTGCAATAAAATTTCTGATGGAATGATTTATTAAATTATTAATATATATAATATATATATAATTATATAGATACGCTTACTTTGGGTCTTGCTCATTGTCTGATGAATAATAATTTTTTGGTTTTATCATATGCCTTAATAAATCTTATTCACTGCAATACTTTTTTATTAAGTAAAACTTACTTGCGCTGCAGGAAGGCGGAGCAGCAGGACACGCTTGTTGAGTCTCATAAGCGGCTTGAATAACAGGGATGAATGGAGTGACAGAAGTGACAGAAGTGACTGGCAACACTAAACTTCTAAGGAGCAAAGTAATAATTAACAAGATGTGTATTTGTTGATTCTCCATTACTGTTAAGGCGATGTATCTTTTTGGAATATTTCAGCAGCAACTACTAAATATATACATTTTTTTGCTCTGCGAAATGACCGATCTCTAATTTAGATTAATACATTCTATTTACATTATTTTTTTTCTTATAAGATTTCCTTAAAGTTGAAATATTATTCGTAACGAATATATTACCCTTAAATTTATATAAATTTATTAACTTTTCCTGAATTGACCGAAAATATCCTTACTAATTTACATAATTTACATATTGATTTCTTATTAAAAATACAGCATTTTGGGAATATCGATCGCCTGAGTAATGCATAATAAATCTAAAATATTAAATCGTTGCATTCTAATCTATACGGATAATCCCTAAAGTGTACACAAGACCTTAGGATTATACATGTTGGCAAAACTAAAAATCTCAAAATCTCACCCAAATCCCAAATCCCATCCCAAATATAATAAAATTCGTCCCAAATCCCAATAGTTTTTCCAGCAAGTATACTTAGGATACGAATCGCAAAGTGTATACCAGGAATGTAGCGAATGGTTAATTCGAATTTGATGTTTGTACACAAAATCTTGAAAATCACAAATTAACGTCACAGCAGATCGACCTTTATTATTATTTAAATCCCATGATTGTAAATGTATAATGAACATAATTTGTACAGTAAATGTTTTTGAATCATAAATTTTTCATTAGTGATCTAACTATTTTAAAGCCCTTAAATGTTAAATACTATAAAAATTTATATTTCATTATTGAAAAAAAGACGACTAATTAGTAGATCCTTTTTTTTAAAAAAAAAAACAAATTGATTAAAAGAACAATCTCTGAGAAAAAATGAAGTCTAAAGTAGTGCTCATACCAGATAGAACAAGTGCCGTTCGGGTTACTCGACGGAACCTTTCTGTTATCCAATACACGGAATATTTTTTTACCTTATATACCATTGGCTCTGTTACCAAAATGGAATATACATGATTTAACCAATGAAAAAGCATTCGTAGAGATGTGCTATTTGTATGATATCTAAAATTTTTTTCACGTATGGTCTCCACTAGAGTTGGTCGCCGAAACCTTTTTGGCCAAATCCGAAAGTTTCGGGTTTCGGAGATGGGCCTTATTACGTAAAGAGTTAAATCACACTATGCGCCAATTTAGCTTGTAAGTATATATTATTAGTATATTGTCACATAATGTGATTTGATTTTTTACGTAATAAGTAATTACCTTGCCCATCTCGGGTTTACTAATTTTCCCCACAGCTCCTATTGGACGAGAAAAAATCCTACTGTTCGATCAAATAATGAAAATGTCGTTGAAACAGTATAAAGGTCTAATAGAACAAATATTATACTAAAATTTTGCAAGGAATTTTTTTTGTTAGAACACAAAAGGTGGTTTTGTAACTAAAATTTTAAGCTACCGACGATTTTTGAAAAACTTTAAAAACTTCGATTTTTTTTTGAAAATTTTATGTTACACCTGATCTTTTAATTTGATTGGTAGACGAAAGGTGGCGTAGTCGACATTGTCCAATTAGAGATGACATTTACAACTGTCCAATTAGAACCGTGGGGAGAAATTAGGGATCCCGCCCATCTCTAGTTCAAATTCGATAATTTTTTGTTATACGTAATGCCGAAAATCTAATTCCAATAACACAGAATTCAAAAACTTATCGAATTCGGCTGATCAAATTTTTATCTATTCCAGAATTAGATCCGGATTTAATTAGATGTAAGATCCAGATGTAATATGTATGCATGCTTATCTACTCACAAATCTGGTTCATATCATTTTAAATCTGGATCTTATTAAATTCAGATTTAAGTCCGGATCATGGATTTACTAAATTTCTACAAATCCTGATCTGACGAATACTGTACGGCAAAAAGATTAAAACTATGAAACATATTATTCTTCTTGGTACTAAGACAAAATAAGACATAAATAATATTAAAATTTCGCAAGGAATTTTTTTTTATTAAACACGAAAGGTGGTTTATTAATAAAATTACGGGTTACTGACGATTTTTGAATTTTTTCCATCATTTTTATGTTACACCTGATCTTGTAATTTAATTGGCAATGAAAAATTGCGTAATCTATTTTGCCCAATCAGAAGTGGTGGGGGAAATTTGTTTTCATAAATTCTGGGCATCTGGTAAAAAAAATGGCCCGAGTGATTAGGTTTGTGATTCGGCATAATTAGTATATAAAATGATATGTATTTTTTAATTCATAGCGATAATATTTTCTGAACGGTGTTATACAATGTCAACATATTCAAAACTAGGTTTTCGTTTAAGTGCATGCCCAGTATGTTTAGTATGCTTGTATGTGCGAAACTTTATGGTGAAGATTGTTCTTGCCAACCAGTGGATTTTAATAAAAACATACATAGGAAAGGTTATGAATATAAGATAAACTTTCATAATAAACACATTACACGATTAGGCGCTAATAAAAAAAAGTTCGATATGATCAAGAATTTTTCGAGTGGATTAAAAACAATATAATTCGAATTCCAAACAACCAAGATTTTATTAACATCTGTCGTAAATGTGTTGAAAATTATAATCAATGAAATCAATGTAAAAATTCATGTTATATTTATTTTATTCATATATAATGATTATAAAATATAGGTCAAAAAGAAAACCAGCATGAATCATAAATAATTGTAATAATACATAGACATATATATTGTGTCTCAAATAAAAATTAATCTAAGGCCATACAAAATTAATTAATTGGTTTTCATAACCCGGCTGGGTCAAAATTTAAAAGCTTATAAAATTTTTTTTATATATTTTAATAACCGAGTGGGGTTTTAAATAAATTTTTTATATGAAAAATTAAAAAAAAAGCTGGTCGGCCGTGTCTGATCAAAAATTTCATGTTATGAAAACCAAGATATTAAATTTGTACGGTCTAATTATAAATTGAAACAACCCAGATTAAAGTTTAATTTTGAGATATTAATTTTGTTCTATATTGTGAATTGCAGATTATTAAATATAATTTTGAAAAGTAATAGGTAATAATTAATTAAATTTTTAATACAACTATTGCTATTACTATATATATTAGTTTATTATAAAATTAACTTATCTTTTAGTAAATATTATAATCAAAATTAAAAAAAGTTAATATTAAATAGCAATAGTTAGGTTTAAAAATGACAATAATAAAATTATAAAAATATAATAAATAATGTAATAAAGTTTTTTTGGTTTTAAATTTTTTTAATAACCTTACCTAATGAAAATATATTTTTAATATTTCAAATATTAAAAAGATTATAAATAAATATTTACAATCCTTAAATGAGAAAAAAGATCAAAAACATTAATTGCAGAGGATATAGCTAATAAATATTTGTAGATTTTAAATAATCTTAAAAATATTTATATTGTAAGCCTTAGTTTATGTTATCATATTAAAAATAACTATTTATATCAAAGAATCAATAAAATTATAACATTAATATACTAGGTTAACAGGAACTGTTATAAGTTCAAAGCTCAATATATTATTTTTTAAACTGTATAGTAATATATTTGTATATTAAAATTTTTTAATTAGTTATTTGAAATTTTTTTATATAACATTAATATTATTAAAAATATTTATTTTCAAATATTAATAATTAGGAACTTTGCTAGTAAAATGATTATACAAGCCATTGCTATACAAGATTTTTATTAAAAAAACTATAATAAATCTATTTTTTTTAAAAAAAAATCTTAGCAAAGTTTTTAATTAATTTTTATAATAAAGATTTCTTAAAAAAATTTTTTTTTTTTAATGTTCCTGTTGTTATTACAACTAGAGGCACAGGTGGCACTCTTTTATTAAGATATTATAAATAACTTAGTTATTTTTTAGATATTTTATATTAGTTTGAAAGATTTAGATCTAATACTAAAAGTGTTGTTTTTTAAAATTCATATTTCCTTCAAAATGTGATTTTTAATAAGAGAGTTTAGAGAATTAAGAGGAGTGTTTAAATTTTTTTATTTTACAGAGATGTATAATATCATATCTTATAAATTGCAATAATATGTAACCAGGTCAAAGCTGTTAAGGCTTAAGAACAAGTATTATTAAAAGTTTAAAAGATATTATTTAAAGAAAATAGTATAAGTATTTTTTTATTAATGTTAAGAAAACTGTAAATTTTTTTTTAGATTATTATATTTTGAGAGCATTCTAAAATAAAGTATTTTATAGCTTGCATTTTATCTAAATACTAGATATAGTTTTCTGTTTTTGATGAACCAATGTGTCTTAATCAATAACTAATGAAAGTGCTCTATAAAAAAGATATTAAAAAATATCTTTTTTCTTATTACAAACAGACTTCAAAAAGAACCAAATATGCTATAACATCTGCAAAGAAGTTTGTGATATAGTTTATGAAAAAGAAGATTCTTTTAAGAGTTCTAAAGTTTTTTTGACTGAGAGTTCATCTTTTTTTATTTCTTCAATTCTAATTTTATTACTATTCTAGAGTCAGTTGAAAGTATAAGAAACCTTGTCTTTAATTCTTATTTATATTCACCAATATGGTTTTTTTTCTTTGTTTTGACATGCCCAAAAATTATTGTTATACAACATGTAAGGTAAGTCAGCTAGTTGATGCAATGCTGAACCAATAAAATCTAAAACATATAAAATACTTTATATTTGATATATTTAAGTACTCACTATTAGAAAACCTAACTTTCATTCTTTTATATAAAAATATATTGGACATAGCTCTTGATATCTGTACAATATGTAATTCAAGATTCATGTATCTAGTTGTTTTGGAGATGCTATTTTTAATAAAAACATTATTATATATCTTTTTAATCTTATTGCTAGATTTAGATTGTGAGTTTGGTCTATAGAAGCATATTTTGGCCAAATATTCTGATAAATTTTTTCTAAAAGTTTAATCATTCTTGGCTTTAAATTTAAACTTATCTACATATTTATTCAATTAACAGCAATAATTAATAAAGATATTAGCAAAAACCAAATAATGCATTAGCATTAGAATACTAAGAAAATATTTATTTTACTATAGATGGATATAAAAATGTGTTCGTTAATTTAACAAATAAATATATTTACTTAGTTGTTTTTTTTTTATTATTTTATATAATGGGTTAGCTGTTAACTGTAATGTATATGCTATATAATATACCAAGATTGTAAAATATATGTTTACTAGTTCTAATAACATCCAGATATTATAAACACAGATTATAGTTTTTTAAGCTCAAAAACTTTATTATATTTTTGTAAAATAATAACCTAAAAGATATTATATTATATTTATTTGTCTCTATCTATCATAAAGATACTATGATCAAAGAAGAATACTGTTTTAAAAAGTTATCAAACTAAATATTTAATTAAGTCCAAGCTACTAGCAAATATCTTTTTGGCTATGTTACATTGGGGTGGTCAGTGCACTATATAAATCAAAACTATATGTAGTCATATAATAAAATTTATTAATGAGCATTTTTTAGATAGTAATTGATAAGTTAATAGTTACTACAAATTTTTTTTCATAAAAGTCATTGTTACATCTTTACAAATAAAGCTATAGAGCTATTTCTTTATTGAACATAAAAAATTTTAATATACAATATTACTGTAATTTTTTTTCATAAAGAAAAATTTTTTTTTAAAAAAAAATTGACCCTATAGCTTTGTTTGCAAGGATGTAATACTGGGTTTTTACAAAATTTTATTCAAAACTATCAAATCATTAAGGCTGTACATTTATTTAATTTTGTAGTAATTATCATAAAATTGTTACCTATTGATCATTATCTAAAAAATGGTCATTAAAAATTTTATTATATGACTACATATTGATCTGATTTACATAATGCATAATTACCCCAATGTTATATGGTTTATGTTTTATTTAATTGTCTATATAGTAGACTAAATTTAATTAATATGCCTAGAATTATTTATTGAAATATGACTGATTAGGTGTAAATTTACAGAAACAATGAGTGAAATTTATTCTAGATTACTGAGATGTTAGCTAATTTATTAATTATTTTATACTATATAATAATAAATTCCTTAAATGAATAAATATTATAAATATCTATATATTTAGACTAACATTTTAAGTATCTTTATTTAGCTTAATTGAAATTATTAAGAAATCAGACATAAAAATTTTACAAGAAATTTTTTGGTTTACTTAATATATAACTTTAGATAAAACTAGTTATATATTATAAAAATAGATATTTTTTTAAAGAATATTACAAAATGAAAAGATATACATAAATAATAAAATGAAAATTTATATATTCACTATTTTGCTCTATATACAAATAATGTATTATAAAAAACAATTGTATAAACTTTAACAGTCAATAAAAAAAATTCTAATACTATATAAAAAGTAAAAAATATACTAGTCACTATATTTGATAATGCCTATAATACAAAAGCAGTTTAATGATATGTTAGTCCAAAGCAATATCTAAATATTTAATGTAAGTATGTTAGAAAAAGACAAGATAAATTGAATTTATAATTAAAAAATAAGCCCACTTTTTGTAATTCTATTTTTATAAAAATGACTAGCTTTAAATTTTTTTTTATTATATCCACTTTAGTGAATTTTGAAAGTAAACAGATACTTTATGTTAATATTCAACTCTGAGTCTATTTGTATCTCTTAGATTGTAACACAGGCAAATTTGCTTATATTAATATTTTTAAAATTAATTTTTATAATAAAAACTTAACAATTAATTTTAGCAATATATTTTCTAAATAAAAAATATTTTAAAAACCTACTTTATAAACTTTGTTAAGAAACTTTTTTTAACTTTATTAAAAAACTTTTGATTAATTAAAGTTTAAATTGTGTAACATTAGAGTTTACTATTAAAATATTTTTCAAATTTTTTAAAGTTTTATATGTTTCTAAAACTAAAAA
>CAJVQA010011635.1:0-10592 GCA_910591915.1 Cetraspora pellucida
TGTAATACAAAAAAAATTAATAATCCTTAATATTTTAAAAAATAAGTGTAACCTAAAATTTGACCTATATAACAACCTACTGCGCATTAATAAAAAATATTCCTTATGAAATTCTGATATTACTTCAGTCTTCAAACATTTACTTGATATTAAAAATAGAGCACTAACCTAATAGCGAATTTCTTGAATGAAAGTTTTCAAGTTGATAGCCATTAAAACACTATCTGTAACTTAAACAGCAAAAAAAAAACTAGGTGTGTTCACAAAGTCGATCTCGTTCTAACAATATTACTTTTGAACTTGTGGAAAAGCTGGTTTATGTTTTATTAACATGAAAAGATCTTTTTTTAAAATCAGTATTATATTAACTGGAATTATAAAAGAAATATGCAAGGATAAGCATTGATGCATATATACATATGACAAGATCATCTTCAGCATGCCGAATTATAATAATTTTATGGAGGTTAATATGTGTAAAAAATTTTTATTGCTGTATGAACAAAACATTCAGTAAATTTTGATTACCCCCTGTAAAAAAAAATTTTATTCTTAATACAAATCTAAATTTTTACAAATAAATTAAAAAAAGTTGTATTAATAAAAGTTGTTATCCTTTATATAAGTTAAAATATTGTATTAAAAACTATAAGTTTAAAATTAATATTTAAAAAATTCGTTAAGAATTAGTCAATAATTTTTTTGATAAAAAAATTTTTTTAAATTTGTTTATTTGTAGCTTATAAGTAATTTAAACTTTTTTTCTTATAATATAAAATTAAATATTACTATATTATAATCCTTATTTTTAAATATTATCAAACAAAATTTCATTTAAATATTTTAAAATTTAAAAAATATAAATCATAAGTATATTTTTGTTAATTTTCTAGGCAAATTTGCCTGGAAATGGTCTACAGTTTAAGGGATAGTTAGATGCAAATTATTAACTCTTTCTAATGATCACATGTATCAAATTTTCTCTAAACATAATTATTCTTTTCTTAATTTTTTATTAAGTAAGCCTACTTTGAATGTCTAAGCAAAATTGTTCCTAATAAAATTTTATATATAAACAGCTTAGTTTTATATTTTTATAGGCATTTACTACTGAGATATAATTAAACTTTATAATTTTTTTTTTTGCAAAAACTTAAAAGTTTATTAAATAAATTATAGTTATTATATAGAACAAAGTTGTTTAGCTTATTCTGACTGTTATTTTAATATATTATACACTATAAACAGTTTAAAATTAACAATTATACAGTTAAATTACTTTAAAACTCTCTTGAAAACTATAGTTTATTTTGAAAAAATTTTTTTTTTACTTTTTTAAAGAAATTCTGGTCCTCTAGAATGCTTCAGACTTGCAGATTTAAATTACTAATCAATATTATTAATCTATTTATATAAATCTAATTTTGTTGGATCAGCTGTAAGAATAGGATACAGAAGATTCTAAAAGGTTTAGTACAAGGTTAAAGGTTCTTCATATGAGTAAACTGCTTTAAAGACTTAGTAGTCATAGCATATTTTTACTGATATCAGCTGGGATCATTAGTAGGCAAAAGTAAGTAAATGGATATAAAAACTAGAGTGGTTAAATAAGGAACCTACAGGCAGGTTTCAGGTATAACAACTAATATAAAACCTTTGGCTAGACTATTTAAATTAGACAATGATTAAAATTATATAAGTGGCTAGTTATACACTTTTTTTATAGTTGCCCTCTGTAGTTGTAATGCAACTATTAGCCAAATATACTATTAATAAAATTCTGGAACACAAGTACTCACCTTAATATTTAAAAAAAATTTAACTTTGTTTTATCTATTTTTAATTTTTATCAATTTAGTCTTAACTAAATTATACAACTCTTGTTATATAATAATCATATTAATCATTTAAGTGTCACACTAGAGGGGGTTGGGCTCTATAGCTTAATTGTTAAGCTGCCAACTTCCTACAGATGAGGTCAATGATTCAAGTTGGGCTGAAGGCAAAATTCAAGAATTTTAACTCTGTAACCTAATATAGAAGCCAAATTGGATGTGAAGCCTTGTGGTAAGTCTCAAGGTAAAGTACAAAGATGGATTAAGAATTTTCAGAAGGAGATTGACTTTGCAGAGAGAAGGCACTACATGTGATAGTAGCATTACAGAAGGTTCTACTACTAAAAGTGTTGCATGAATAAGTCCTATTGAGATGAGGCAGCATCAACATCTCTGTACCTAACTTGCAAAAACTTGATTAGAAAGGTAATACTAATGTAGTTAAAACTGGAGTGGTGAGTGAAGTGGTGCATGCAAAGAAGATCTGTGACAAAGGATTGGTCTAACCAAAATTGGAACATCTTAGGCAGGTACTATAAACCCTTAAAAAGCAAAACAATAGTCATACATCATAACATCATTGATGATTACCATACTCATATGTAATAAGTTAAGGTTCCAGGCCTCTTTACAATATCAAATTGGAAGTATAATAGTACTACAACTATGGGAGTACACAAAAAAGAGTACATGGTAGCTGCAGATGATAATCCAAAATCTCGATAAATCCAGCCATACTGATTGGTACCAATACATGAAGGGCTGTGTACACCAAATTGGTAGCAAGAAGAGCAAGAAACCACTAAAGTCAACCAATTTGGGAGAAAGGATAGGTTACTGCAGAAAGTAGATAGGGGGACTATGGTTAGATAGAATTAGGGAATATAGTATTACAAGGTGGCTACAACCTTACCTTAATTAGTAACAATAGTTGAAACACTATAATACTAGTCTTAATTTAGAAAAGTGTAAATATAATGTCACATTAGGTGTCTATATAGTAATATAGTAGCACAAATAAAATGTAATAACTCTAATGTATTAATCCAGTATTAATTAAATAAAGTATTATGATTGGCATTATAAAAAAAAAAAAAAAAAAATGGCACACTAGATGCTATCTTAAACATCACATCTATTTATTTGGCACATTTCTTATTTGTTACACCTTTTAGTTATTACACCCTTATTTGTCATACTTCAATTTCAAAAATAGCTTTAAAAAATGTCTACTTTAACTGACTTTTAGAAACTAGATTCTTATAATATTGACTATTATTATTTTAAATATAAAGACAGATATGAAGTTGAATTTCAAAAAAATAAACCTCAAGCATTATATGTTCTATCAGTTTCTGCTAAACCTAATATCTGTAATAAGAAAAAACAACATTATTATTTTAAAGTTCCTCTTTAACCTGCTATTATAACTTGTTTTTGTAACAAGTTTTATACAAGCTTTATCTCTAAACATTATAAAATTAGTTATCTAACAATAATTAGTCAATCTTTAAATTCAACTCAAGCTTAAATTAAAACTACTTTTTCTGCACAAAGCTTCAAATGATCAAATAAACTATCTGTCTTTCCAATTTTTAAATTAATAAACCAAATTTAATCTTTATTCTCTTTTTCTTTTTTCTTTTCAGCATATTTTCTTTTTCCAAATTTCTAAACAAATTTAGCTTTTACAGCTATAATTGCTCATTCTTAATACTATCATATCTGTTTTCTTTATAAAGTCAAAAATATTCAATATGTTTTTACAAATAATCAATATAATTATACACCAGACTACACAGTAGCATGCATTTTTAAAGACTCTTTAATTCATCAATTCTGCATATTAAAGATTCCAAATATCAAACTAAAACCTTTTTACCTAACTCTATTAAATTTAGATTACAAAAAAATTGGTATCTTCTATAAACTTAGTACTATATTAGTAAAAAACAAAATCAACTTTATAATTAAATCTTTTTTAAAAAATCTAATTTTCAATAATTTACAAAACAACAAAAACAAAAACAGAACCAAATTATTAGAGATACTTTTAATAATTTTAACTAGTTTAATAAATATTTAATAACTAACAAAATGAAACATTATATCTGTTTTAACAACAAACTAGTTTCACAAACTCTTGACTTTATCAAACTATACTTTATTAATATATATCCTAGTAAAATCACTAAACAAGCAACTAAAAGCAAACTAGCATTTAAATTTAACTATATGTACTTAGTTAACATTTAGCTAAACTTTGTTCTAAGTTTTTAACAAATCTTATATATGAAAATAATCTATTTATAGACAAATCTTTTCCTATTCTATTTGAATTGATTTACTCAGCTCTTATTGCACTACTTAAGAAATTTACTACTATTCTTTTTATTCATTTTAACTATTCTAAAATTTTTGCTTCATACAGTTTAATTTCATCCTATACTATCTCTAACAGAATACAAATTGCATTTAATTTAGCTTATTTATATTTTGTTTTTTATGACAAATATAAAATCATTAATGCAAAAAAATTTAATAAGATTTTAAACTCCACCCTATCTATTTCAGATTCTACTATAATATTAATAAAAATAGTGTTAACTAACCTTTTTTTTTTTTTTTTTATATTTAAACTAGTCTTTTGGAGACTAGAGCTTTTTGATTCAGTATTATAGAACATGATAACTCATAGTCCGATTATCTCAGAGGAGCTACCTTATATTAGAGAGTACATCTAGTTACATGTACACTTTTGGTGTCTAATTTAAGTAGTCTGCCTATATATAGGTTCTACACTAGCTGCCATATCTGCAACCCAACTACAGGTGTTGCCTATTTAAACCCTTTGTACTGCAATCCTTACTGTTATCACTAGAACATCTCTATTACATGATGTCAGTTGAGAAGTTCTAGATGCTTACTCATACTTCTGCCTTATTTCATGCAGATTATCTTCAAGACATTGTTACTAGAGCCTTCTGTATTCCAAATTACAGCTAAACCTAGTTTACAACTTTTGCAAAGTTCATACAACCTTAGTACCTTTCTTTTACAACCTCACCTTTACCTCATCTACTCTTGCAAGTTCTCCTATACTACCAATCCAGTTAGCCTTGCATGATGTGACTTCATGTCCAGATCAACTGGTAACCAGGTTGGTGAACCCCCTACCTAGAGGTTCTTGCCTGTACAGGTCACCTGCCCCAGGTTTTCTTCAGCAGATCAAGATCTTCACAGATGGCATTGTCAAAAGTTGTACTACCTTTCTGCTTAGGATTTTTAAGCAGGCTTCTAATCTGAATATATAGTTTTCAGATTTATTTGTATAACATTGCACACTTCCAAAGTTAGTCTTGGTATAACCAGAATTACAGGATCTACAATCTCCAGATTACGAATAAGTTTGCCAGAATAGGTCTATTTTTTCAAAATCTGTCACCAATAGGAATTGAACATTGAACCTACTGCTTGAAGGATGACAATCCAACCACTACACTAGGATCAGTATCTTCAACTAACCTTTCTTTAAAATACAAAATAATAATAAATTTAATATTAATATTTTTTTTAATATATTGTAATAAAATTTATTTTTTTTTATATTATTATATATTTATTTTTAGCTTTATATTATATTTTATATTTTGCTTAATATTTTTACATTGTGTATAGATTATTTTATTAGTTTTAATTACCTTTTTTTTTTTTTAAATCTTTGGCAGCCTTGCTAATTACCTTTATTAAAAGTCTTATATATATAACTTTGTATAAAGTTGGCTTAAATTCTGGCTCAACATTCCTCAGCTGCTTCTATGAATGCTCAGAAGCGATCTGCTGCACTGACCAGATGTTAATTTGGCCAGAGGGCTATACCAAGCTAGCTGTTAGAACCATAAAAGAATGGTTTTATCTTCCTTTCTATATAATCTCTAACCAAACCTAACTAAAAACTTAGTATCTTTTTTTTTTCTTTTTTTTTTTTTTTTTACAGTTCAGCCTTGATCCTTTTCTAATACTCCTTCATCTACTCCTTTTATCAAATTTTTTATTGTATTACTTTTTGAAATGTCATCTTTCTTTTTTTTGTCTATAGGGCTAATTCTATTTGCCTTTTTTCAGTTAGTAACTGCTTCATAGCATTTTTTCATATATTTTTAAAGAAACTATTTCATGCTGTATTTGTTTATATTGTTATAAACTTTTTAGCTTCTTTGAAAGTTTGAGTAAGGCTTTGTATTATTATTTTAGCTTTTTCTTAGATTTGCTTTTTCATGCTTTTAGATTTATATTCTTTTTTCCCTTCTGCTAAGTTTTCTTATAAGATTTCCATTAGTTCCAATTTGCTTATTTTCTTCTAAATTTCTTCTAAAAGCACTGACCAGGCCAAATTGATAGCTGAATTTTCTGTAATGGCCCAACCTTTTTTATAACCTTTACAAATAGCTAAGTGTTTTTGGTCTTCTTCTTGGTCTTCATTATATAGAATACAGTATGGCTCTTTATATATATTTGGACATCTTTTTGCTAAAGTTTTTAGTACTAGTAGTTTTTCATTAATGCATTTAATTAGTATTGTGATTTCTCTATTCTTTTTTATACTCATACATTTGACTCTGCTTTGACTTCTAACTTTTTTTTATAGTAGTGACCAGTCATGCTCTTTTTTTTCTTCATTTGGTTCTAATTTTTGAACAGTTGATATAAATCACCATTCTGAGCCAACCTTAAATCTAAAATGTCTTTAACAAATTGTTTTGTTGGCTTTTCTACAATTGTTTCTTTTCAACAAAATAATACATTTGAACTAGGTGATGGCATTACTATAATCATATCTCTATTTTCTATACTACTTCCTTCTTTTGCTATTTTATCTACTTTAGTATTCTATTTGTTATCACTATGTCCTTTAACTTTAACTAATTCCAACTCTATCTTTTTTAATTTGAGTAACTCTATTATACTTTTTTTCAAGTCATAGTTTTTTTCTTTGATCCATTGTCTGCTTTTTTTTAGCTTTTTTCTTTTTTTAAGACCTGATATTGCTGCTGCACTATCTGTATAGATCTTAATTTTTCATTTTTTTAGTGCTATTAAGATTACTAATCAAATTGCTAGCAGTTCTAATTTTGTTAACAAGAGCCAATTTTGGGCACCTATAGCATCTTCATCGATTACTTTTTCTTCTTTTGCATTAACTTGTATTTAGCCTGCTCTTATGTGGTCAATATCTGAAGCATTGTTTGTTGCTGCTTTTTTGAGTGAACTATTTGTATAGAAGATAAGTTCTTTATCTGAGTTTATTGGTTTTTTTAGTTCTTAGAAATAAGAAGTTCTTTTATCTCTTTGCTTAGCCACTGTTTTTTGATTAATTCTGTATCTAAATCATAACATATTATATTTTTAAGCTGTGCTTCTGACTCATTTATTTTAGTTCTGTTTTCTTGCTACCAGCTATATATCATTTTTTGGTCTATTATAAGTGATAAGTCTTTACCTTTTCTGATAAATCTTGATAATGAACCTTGAACTTCTTCTCTGTAACACTATTTTTTACAACTTTTTAGTTCTCCTATATGATCAAGACTACATTCTTTACATTTTTTAAGAACTTGGTTTGTTTTGCTTTTGACTGATTTAATCTTCCAGTGTTTTGTAAGTACTTTTTTTGATGTGTTTGTAACTACTTTTCTTATTGACAAGTTATTGGCTTCTTTTTCTTTTGATGATTTTAGCACTATTTATTCTCTTTTTCTATTGTCTCTTGAGCAACTATCAAGTGATGTTCAAAATGCTTTTCTGTTTCCATTTAGTAATACATATTCAGACTTTAATTGTTTATTATTCTTGTCTTCTATTTTTTTAAACCAGCTAGCTGTTCTACCTTTGCCTAATTCTTTTCTTAATAATTTAAGTTAATGCTAAAAAATTATTTTGTCTTCTGCTTTGTTAATAAGCTAATTTATTGAAGTTATGTTAAGTCTTTTTAGCACTAAAGCTGTCTGAAGAGTAAGTTTGTTTTCTAGTACTTCTGTAATTCTTAATTCTTTATTTTCTTTCTTAATGTTTATATTGTTGAACTGGAATAACATTTGCAAGTTCTTTGCTTTCAACATTGTTTGATATGCTAAATTGTTTTTCTATAAATTGTTACATATTTTTGGTGTGATTTTATGCCAATTCTTCTCCATTGTGTTCATGAGCAGAAGGCTTTGGTTTATTTTAATTTTTGTAAGTATCTCTTTTGACTTAGTTGAATTAAGTCTTGCATATAAACCTGTAATTTGTTTTGTTATCAGTTGATTCTATAGTATATTGCAGTTACCTATATTTTTATATATAATTAGACTATTGCTTACTATTTTTGCAATTTCTAGTTTGTGCTTGACTAAACCTATTATTGAACTTTGAATAGTTTCTATTATTCTTTTAGACAATTTTGTTATTTGAAGCATATAAGTTAACTTTGGCACTATACACATGTTGTTTATATATAATACTTGTATATCTGTCATTTTTTTAATATTTAAAAGCCTTGTTATTAAACATACTAATTCTTTTGCTCTTGACTTGATTTGGTTTTTATTGAGTTTGCTGTTAAGCCAAATTCCTAAAAATCTTATGATTTTAGTCTTTTCTTCTTCATGTATCTATTCATTATATCAGCAAAATTTATATACAAATATAAATCGATATATAGTACATAATCAATATATATTGTTTAAAATATATTGATATATATCGATAAAAGTGTTATATATCAATTATTATCTAAAATCAATAAACTTTGATAATCAGATTAATATTGATATATAGCAAATAATCAATATATATCATTTTAAAAATAATGATATGTATTAATTATTTGCTATATATCGATATTAATCTGATTATCAAAGTTTATCATAATGCATTATATATCGATATATATTATAATCGATAAATTTGGTAATCTTATGTTTATTACTGTTTGTATCAATGTAATATGTATTCATTTTAAATTATATATACTTAAATTTATTAGAGTGACATAAATTAACTAAAAATGTTAAATATATTTATTTTAAATTAATATCAGAATATAAAAAAGTTCACTAGATATTCATTTACTTTATTAAATCTCAGAACTATATAAACAGTTCTATCTATGCTCTCTAATAGTATGCAACTATAGTATTTGAGCAGTTTTAATTTTGGACAACCTTATAATTTACTATCTTTCTCATATCAGCAGACTAAAGTGAGCTCAAGTGGTTCTTTACTTATTTCTTTATAAAACTTAAGTATTAACAGTATCTTAAAAGACAATCAAAATTAATTATATATTACTCTCGAAATTAGTAAAAATAAATATATACTCTAACTTCAAGAGTTATTTTGCTAATTATTGTTATTAAACAATTTAATCATTATTTATCGATACTTATCAGTAGACCTATAAATAAATATAATCAATACTTACTAGGCCATACTAAGTAATTTCACTTTCTCTATCACAACTACTTATAATAATGTTGGAAATTACTGGCTTACTATAAAAACTTGAAGTGGTACAGATTATATCAGTACTTTTCAAGGTAGCAGAAAAAAACAATTACATATAATGATTTTTATAAAAAGACATAATCGATTCCTTCTCTAAAAATTCATCAAGACTACTTAATAAGTTTTGAAAGCCTTCAATTTGTAGTGAGTCCAGATTATTTTTGTTTTTCTCAAGGAAATTATTCAGACCCTTTAAACTAAGTGCCTACAAAGATTGTTCAAACCCTTTTGCTTAGCAATATTTCTTTTAAGCTTCTTTTTTAGTTAATTTCTGCTGTTGAACCTAATAACAATAATTATTCATTGGTTAAAAAAAATATTAAACAATTCTCATAATATAAAGAGCATGTACTTTATATTACAAGTATTATTTAATTGAAATTTTATTTTTTTTTAATTAGTGCTTAGTGATAGTTATTGATTAGTTATGATATTTATAACTTACTGTTCTTAAAATTTGTTTCATATATTCTCTTTTATTTGATATACGATAAGGTCTTTTTATATAATTTTTATAAAGGGTTTTATAAGTCGCAGTAGTCATACTATTTACTGACCCATATTCGTGAATTGCAAATATTAGATGATAACATCAAACATAAAGCTTTGAAAGTTAGAGACTACTTGGATTATATTTTGAAAAAATTTCAACAAACTCTTTGGCCCAATTTATAATAAAAGTCTATGAATTTAATCATAAGTAATTAGGTTAGTAAGAAGAATAACAATTTATTTACATCTGAAGTTGGTTATATGAATCATAAGTAAATGATTCTTTACAGGTGGCAATATATATTTGAAGGAATTTGTAAAAACTTAGCATAACTGTTTATTACTAATTCCTGGCTTTTTATAATTCTTATATAGATTATCAAGAGCAAAAATGATTATTTTCATTATATTTTGCAATTCTTCAGCTGTCATGCATGTTAAATCTATGCTCTTCATTATTTTAAGAGCTTTATATCAAGGTATCGATGTCAATCATCTTTTAAAAATTTGTAATACATGGCCACCACATTGTTCAAATAAAAGCTCTTTAGTATAATTTAGCATATACTTAAAGAGGCCAAGGTCTAAAGTATGCATTCGATCAGGTATGATAGCATTATATATATTGAAATTATTATAATTTTTTTTTTTTTTTTAAATATTAAGGTAAGTACTTGTGACCCAGGATTTTATTGATAGTATATTTGGCTAATGATT